>JBBPBX010074111.1:0-17658 GCA_038048925.1 Garcialebias charrua
GGTTGGCCTTGAGCTAGATCTTTCAGTGTACCCCAGTATCTAGCTAACACGGCTAGTTCTTTTTCCTCCTGGGGAAACTTTTTCTCAACTGAGGTTAACGAGTAACTCCAGAGAGTAACTAGCCCTCCATGTTCATTTTTAACTGAAACCATAGCGTTGTCATCTTCGCAACTGACTTCAGCTACTAGTTTTGTCATTACACTTCTTGGCTCTAAGCGCACAGCTTCTTTGATTTTTTCTCTGAGTTCTTCTAGATCTTTCTGATTCTCGGCTGTCCAAATCCATGCTTGTTTGTTTTTCTTTTCATCCTGTCCTTCCTTTTTCTTCAGACAGGCATACAAGGGTTTTGCATATTTCTGGTAGTTAGGAACATGATCTCTCACATAGTTGCACAGTCCTAAGATTTTTTGTAGCTCGTTTTCGGATTCAGGGGGCTGAATTTGCTCAAGTTTCTCTCTGTAACCCTCGGAAAGTCCCAGATCGGCCGTTACTTGAAAACCTAAATAGTTTACTTGGAACTGCCCAAACTGACATTTCTTCAGATTAAGTTTCAGCCCTGCTTTTGTAACTCGTTGCAACACTTCTGCCAACCGTTCTAGGTGTTCCTCCTCTGTGTCATCCGCGATGAACACATCATCGATGTAAACTGTTGCGCCCAAGTCTTTAAGCACATCCATTACGGCTGACTGAAACACATTTGGAGAGTTTTTGTACCCCTGTGGCAAACGCTGCCACACATAGCTCCTTCCTTGATGGGTAAAAGCTGTTTTCCCTTGTGATTGTTTAGCCAGTCTGAGAGAGAAAAATCCATTCGCCAAATCAATGCAGGATTTGTACTTTTTCACTTGTAGAGTTTTCAGAGTACCTTGAGGGTTTATGAGGCTCGCTCGGTTTGCTACCGTTCGCCTATTTAGTGCTTTAAAATTAATTACTGGTCTCCATCCCCCTCCTGCGGACTCAGGTTTCTTTACCGCTTGGATGGGGCTGTTAGTAATGGGATAAGATTCTTCTCTGATAATTCCCAAAGCACTTAATTCCCTCACAATTTTATTCATTTCTTCTACTGCTCCCGGGTTCAAAGGGTATTGTCTCACAGGTGGATGTACACCTCCTTCAATTGTATGTACAATTGATGGGCCTAAATCTCCACAATCATTTTTAAATCTGGCCACTGAGGCCGACTCGATGATTTGTTTTAACTTCTCTTTCCCAGCCGGGGAGAAGTCACTTTCATTTACTCTTTGTTCTGTTACTTCAGGGATATTTACAGGTTTATACCATTCTTCTGATTCATGTTTCTCATGAGTGGGCCCTATTTTTACCAACCTGGATTTAAGCATATCCAGTCGTCTGTTTAGAGCTCTACGGTCTTTCCGTGGTTTTCTTAATTCTTTCAAATCAGTTATTGCAACTAGGTTGTATGGTCCTTTGATCCAAACAATTCCGTGCCATAATGCATAAGGCATTTTTTCTATGGTTCCATTAGCCAATTGAACCGTTAGGTGTCCTATTGTTTTTAGGTTTTTGCGGGTCATAGACACCTCTGCCCCAGAGTCTATCAGATAGGGCTCTCCGTCCACTTTGGTGTGGATTTCGTCCCCATCCCAATAAGCACCTTCTAGGGTGACCCGCGACCTATCAGCCATTATTTAGCTGGCCCCCCATCCCTTTTCTTTCGGGATTCCTGGAGGGCCTGTCTTTGCTCAGGGGTCATTCTATTATATTCTTCTGTAGGCACGTAATCGCTCTTTTTCTGAGGTGCTGCATTTCCAGGTGAAGCTTGATACCTTCTTGGCTGTTGGTTTCTGTACTGTTGTTCTTGCTGAGGTCTCTGAGACCGTTCTCCATACTGTTGTTCGGATCGTGGTCTTTGGGGATTTTCTCTGTATTGTGGCTCAGACTGCCTTGGGGACCCTCTATATTGTTGCTGCTGTTGTTGTTGAGGGGCCCTAGGGGCCACTTTTGGCTGTTTTGAGCTCTGTTTTGTCTCATTTTTCCTTTTTTCCTCCCAGTACTGTTGTTCTAGATCATAAGCTTTCACTGCCTGATCGATCTGGGGGACTAAAGTATCATTGGGCATTGAAATGAATTTCACTTCACCTTTCCTACCCTTTGTTACTATTCTTAAGGCCTTAACATACCTTTTTGGTGGGACATTTTGTTTTAGTGAATACCAGACTGATGTGAGGTGTTGGCCTTGATCCATGCGTACTTTTGCCCGTTGAATTTGAGCATCCTCATCGTCCATGTCCTCTAGAACCAATCTCTCAAAATGATCTTGAGCTGACTCCTCTTTGCCCACTGGGTTTGCAGTGACATTACCCAACCACAGCTTTCTGGCTGCATCACACTCGGTGGAACTGATCACCATAGGCCATACATCTTTTATGTATTCTTCGGCCTTTTCTTCAGGTCTTTTTTCCCTTACCAGATTT
The DNA here is from genome assembly GCA_038048925.1 of Garcialebias charrua. Lineage (NCBI taxonomy): Eukaryota > Metazoa > Chordata > Actinopteri > Cyprinodontiformes > Rivulidae > Garcialebias > Garcialebias charrua. The sequence continues at coordinate 2,436 of JBBPBX010074111.1, forward strand.
TTCAACATTTTGTACTCACAATAACTATCAGTCTCTGAGCTTAGGGCTCGGTTCTGTTCCGCCCTCTTAGATTTTTGGTCTGACTGAGGTTCGTGGTATACCTGATTACTTTCTTCCTGACCAGTTGCCTCTTCATCACTCTCTGATATCTCATCCCTCATTTTCTCATTTGTTTCTCTGGCATATTTGTATGCAGTCTTTCTCATTCTTCTCAGCATCACATCGTGCGCTATTGACACGTAAGCTGTTCTAAAATTTTCGGTTAGGTCTTGGTGAGCGGCCAATGTGGGGAACATGGGCATCATCAAAATGTTAGCCCATTCTCCCAAGGTGGCTTTTACTGTCAATCCCACCATCTCCTCTAATTTATCGGCCCACTCTGTTGGAATATCACGGTGGCTTTGGCCGGCCTCAGGAACATATGTACTACGTCCCTGCTTTGTCTGTATGAGACCCCAAGTTGGGTCCCTGGCTATTCTTTCTGATGCTTGCTGTGGATCTATTAGTGGTACTGTTTTCTTTTGCCCCTTCCTTAGTCCAAACCTCAAGGACTTTTTTGGTAGATGAGTTTGCTCCATTGAGCTCAGGCTAACACTATCGTCACTTTCAAAGTTCATTAAACCTAGGTCTTCATCAGATTCTTGGTCTAATCCTTCTTGTGGGTTTTCATCCCCGATCTCTGCGTTTCCTGCATTTAAGGCTTGTATTGCGGTGACTACCTGATGTCCAGTTCGTCCTTCTGGAGTATCTGCTCCACTCCTCCTGATTCTGGATTTGGAGCCGCTCAACTCTTTCCCTTTGGGGGTGTTCTCAATCAGTGTTAACCTTTGGTGGGTGTCTTTCGCGGCGGATTTCTTTTGCCCTGTGTCCCCTGAGGTACCTGGTATCTCTCCATCATTCATTTCAGTGTTTTTGGGTTGTTTGTTGACGGATTGTTTCCCTAGCGGGGACATTGTGGCCAATAACCGTTTCTTACGTTCTTCCTCCAGGTTGGGTGGGGTCACTATGACTATTTCTGTTAACGGGGAGACGCTTGGCATACTGCCTCCTAAGTAAGTTACCGTATGGACAGCGACCCGTTCAGCTATTTCCCACTGGAGGTTCTCGGATCGCAATCCTTCTATTGTCATTACCACGCGTCTGAAGTTATTCGCGATTGCTTGGGCTATCCCCCTCTCGAGGGCCTCTATCATTTCCCTCATATACTCTTCATTACTGTCTGCTTCTTTGTAGCTTCTAATTGGGACATGTATTATAGCATGATACAAGAGATTTCCCCCGCTTGTTAGGTGTACTTTTGGCTCTGATACTTGGCCTTGTGCCATTAACTGACTTATCTCTAGCTGGTATTGTGGTCCAGCTGCAGTGTTCAGTACCTTTCTGAAAGTGTTGTTATGGATTTTACAGTTATTTTTAGTAAATACTAGCAATCCATCAGCATCCATCGCGAAGGGGCTCCCTACCAAACTACATATCTTAATCCCATTTTGAAGTTTTAGGACCCGAGCTTCGTCGGGTAATGGTCCGAGGGGTTTTGAGAATTGGATTGTGTCTTTAGGTTGCTTGCGAGGAGCGCCACTCCTTGCTTTTGCTTTTGGGGTTGGCTCGGGTTCCCCTTCGAGGAGTCCTAAGAAAGTTTGTCTCGGCCTGCCTGATCCATGAGGGAGCTCAAAGTCTTGGTCATGATGTTTTATCTTAGCACTACTTTTCTTAGGAATTTCTCCCGAGGTTCGTAAGGAGCCTGCTAGGGGTTGTCCAGTCCCCTGTTGGGGTTTTAACTTCCCTTTTGGGTTATGTACGTCCGTGTTTACTACGGGTTTTACATTCAGGTGTTGGGCCATTTGTTTGGCCAGGAGCCGAGCCATGAGTTTGAATCCTTTACTAGTATCGTCTTCGGACTCACCGGAATTTGAGTCTCCCTCGTCTTTCCTTACTTTCTTCTTTCCTTTGGGGCTAGTTGCAGGAGATCTGTTGTTCCCCTCATCTCCTGCGTCACTCGATTCAGGATCTGTACCATATTTAGGCTTTTCCCTATAATCTCCTGGGTTCCCTTTGGGACCCCATGGGTCAGGACCGACTCGTGAGGCCGGAATTATGGGCGCTCCGCCTAGTCCACTACTGCCTCGCCCTTTTGGTGTTATTTTTTTCCGATCTTTCCTCATTTGTTTATATCGCCTCAGTCTAGCCAGCTCTTCCGTATACTCTTGATATCTCGAGGCCGCTTTTACGGAGACGTCCCTAGCGGCCCAATCTACCTCCATCTCCACGGCCACCATTTTTACTAGTGAATCATACTCTCGTGATGGACTGATTATCTCTACTATTTCTCTAGAGGTTGTTACTTCAATCTGCCTGGCCCACCAAGCTAACCAATTTCTGATCTCAGTTTTTGTTTTTATTCCTAGCGGGTGTTGCCATACCTCAAGTTGATTTTTCCGTCCCGCATGGGTGCAGTTAAACGTGCCCCATTTTTCCATTTGTTCGTGCAGGTCTTCCAGCAAGGCTTTTTCCTCTGTGCCAGGGTTATTTTGTTTGAACATCTCCTGTACGATCGGATCCCAGGTTTCATAACCTCGGCCATACAGGAGGACTTCAAGACCTGGTTCTTTTTCTTTTCCCGTGACCTTTTTTCTCCTAGTAGCAACGGGCTTCTTATTTGACTCCGATTCTTCACCTGACTCTTCCGGAGTGTTTATTTCGGAGTCTGATTCATGCTCCGGGTTACGTGTTACTCCATACCTTTCTAGCCGGTATTGTCTCAATTTGTTTATTTCTTCTTTATACTCTATACTCATGGGGGTTGCTTTGACATCTAGGTGTATTATGTATCCGCCTAACCCGGATTCTTTGGCAACCCTTCTTATTAGGGGGTCGTAGTCTGCTGATGGGCTAAGTAACGTGGTTATAGTCCCACCTCTGTTCACCCCAATCTGTTTTATACACCATCGCAGCCACGCTTTAATATCGCACCTGCTTGTTACTTTTGCTGGATCTTTTACTACTATTATTCGGTTGAAGGGTCTTTCCTGTAAGCAGTAGAATTCTCCTTTTGTTCTTATGTATTGCACCAGGTTTTGTTTTAGGGCCTCGTCCACGACACCGGGGTTATTCTCCCTAACCGCGTTCTGAACGTGTTGGTGCGAGGTCTCAAAACCATGACCGTATGGAAGAAGGGTAATTTTCAGCTCTTTTGGTGTTTCTCCACCTTGCGGGGGAGCTGTTGGATTTGCTCCTCCTTCCCCAAGGTCATCTTCGGTTTCCTTAGAGGAATCCGTCACAGAGTTCTGTTCGTGGGTTTCAGATTTTTGTTTTCTTATTGCTTTAAATGCTTCCATCTTAGCCCATTCCTCCTCATATTGAGGGTCCCTTTTAATTGCTTTTGCATCAGGAGTTACGCTCGAATGTGCTATCCCTGATGCTTTAGCCACCCTCTTTACGAGAGGGTCATATTCGGCTGAGGGACTGTGTAACATTATTACGTTTGGGCCATCAGGAGTCTCAAGCCTCCGTATCCACCATTTCAGCCATCTTTTAATCTCGGTTGTCTTTGTTATTTGGCCGGGGTCTTTCATTACTATTATCTTACGGCCCTCTAACATCCCGGGACAATAATAGGTATTTTTTGCTGTCATATTCTTAATAAGATCGGCCTCTAACGCTTTATCATCTGTTTTTAGGTGACCTCTTCTGTATCTTGTTTGAAGAGGGGAATGCCAAGTATGAAACCCCTGGCCGTACAGAATTATTTCTATCGGAATCTCATTTTTTGGCTCACCTTCTGAGTCTGGTCTTTCTTGGTTTGGATCGCCCGGTTTGGACTGATCCTCCGTCTTTGTTGTTGCCGCTGGTGTGGGTTTTGGTTCAGTTGGATCATTTTCTGTGGACTGGTCCTCCAGTCCTGTTGATGCCGTTCCTTCGGCCATTTTTCGTTTTTTGTCGTCTCGAGTTTGTCTGTTTTCAAAGCCGACTGACTTTATGTCCCTGTACCTGGGATGAAAACAGACCTGCTGCTAATCTTACTCCGGATCTGTGGTCAGCAGATCACGAATAAGCCCTTTTTACCCCGCCCACTGCTGTGGAATTAAGGGGCACTTAGCTGATAGCTTAGACCAGCCGACTACAACTTCTCTACTCTAAGAGGAGTTGTTCTTCTGGCGCTTGTCAGTCCTTTGACGCACGCCTTGTCTCTTGGGAGTCTTTATTCATAAAGAGGGTCCCTTCGTGGTCGCCATGTTTGCTTTTCTGATAATCAGCGAGGTAATCACAGGGCGCGTGACAAGCCCTCACTGCAACCTACCTGCTAACAGGGTCTATTGAACTGTTCCCGGAGTTTGGGTATTACCTGTAACTATGTGGGACTGTTCTGACTAAAGGCTGGTAATAGGGGAATTCATCTGGGCAAATTCACTTCCTAGCATCCGCGAGCCACACCCCCTTTTTACACCCGGTGCCTCTCTCCACCTTAGCTGCTGGGGACCGGAGAGGTTAGCACAAGGCAACTCGTGTTAACGGAAGCTTCCCCTCTGTTCAAGCTGGCTATTGTTACTGACCCAGAAAGTTTTAGGATCCAGAAGGTTGGACCCTGGGGTGTTGTTTTAATGTAACCTTAGGTGCTAATGCTTAACCTTTAAAAACCTCCTAATATTTGATGTTATCTTTGTGAACCAAACTTACATTTCCATGGACAAGTGGATGATGAATAAAAGTCAAGAATTTTACGTTTTGTTTATTTTAATCAATTATTTGGCAGGGAAGGATCAGCGTTAAAGCTTAACAGTACAATCAATTATCATGAGTATAAGTAAAGAAAAATTATTAATTCACCAAACAATCTTTAGACTCGATGTTAAGTTGCTCGATCTGCATAGAGTCCTTGAGGAGGTTCTTTTCTGGAGTCCAGGCTGGAGAGGCTCGGAGGGTCGTCTCATTGATGTCACACAGTTAACACTTCCAATACCCATCCAGTCTTATGGACCAGAATTAGAGCTCTTAATCATAAGAAACTTCCTCATCCAGCTTTACAAGCTAGAGTTTAGAGTACACTCTCACATTTCCATCTCATCTGATTTTAAGAATCAGAGTTAGAGTGGTCTTTTGCAATCACACATCTCTCCTGACCTTAAGGATCAGGGTTTAGAGTTTTACTTAAAACCTTACCCAGTGGATGTATCTCCCCAGAGCCCTCCGGATTATCAAGCAACCTCGAGCAATTAAGTCCCTAAGATAATTGAATTGTCTATTTGCTTCCGCTCTATCCGCATTTAATTTAATTTGATTTAAATCTAGCTGAAGACCAGGTTCAGGAAGGTGTCTAGCAGGCATTCCCTTGTTCTTCCTCAAAGTCCCTGGGGACCGAGAGGGAAAACCTGAAGCAGTCGCCTTCAGTCCCTGGGGACTGAAGCTCACCTCAGACTCCCTGCTGGTCTGATCTGAAGAAACAAGTTTTGCTTCGTCCTGGCTGTCTGGGTAAAAACTATCCAGTCCTTCCTCCAAGTTTGAGAATGAAAGAAAAGAAGTCTCTCCCCAGGACGCTTGCTTCCTCCTGTCAGCACGGAGTCGATCTGAACCACGCTTTGGGTCTTCAGTGGAGCAGGTCAGCTCCAGCTACTCGATGTCTGATGTACAGCTCCTCGACCGCATCATGACAACTTCGGACAGCCCGGTTCTAAAGGAACAGGGCGTTTAAATATAAATCTTAGTCCCGCCTACTCCCTAGGAGGAGGAGGATAGCTAGTCTGTGATTGGCTAAGTTTGCTTGCTTTGTCAATCTCTGGGCAGAGCTGTAGTTCTGCTCTATTCTTGCAATCTCTGCTTGAAGCTACATGATCCCTTATTAGGAAATGAATTTGCTCTTTTTGCTCGAGGCTGAATGATTCACCAGGGCCGGAGGTTGACACAACTCCGGTCAGTTAGTTACATCACTTTTTCCAGTAAAGTGTTTGCAAGTTATACTTTTCAACATGTGTGTTTTGCAAGAGACCATTTTTGTCACAAAACCATCTTTGAAACATAGTAACACATTATTACAATTGCTATTATAAAAATGATTAACTCTCTATCATAACAACATCATATTAAATGATTATATTGGTTACATCCATATCTTACTTGATTATATTAATTAAAACACATCTCACTTGATTATATTAGTTAAAACACATCTTCCATGATTATTGGTAAAAATCATATATCTCTTGCTCGTATTGATTAGAACAAGTTACTATTAAAACCAATCAAAGTTAAACCAGGTTCAGATAAAAACATATTAAAGTTAGAACAAGTATTTGGCTTCATGTTTCCTCCCTCCTGCTCTCTGCTCCTGTTAAAATGTTCGTGTATGAATTTGAGAATGTGGCTGCTTGCTTTTAGGAAGTGACTTTCTTCATGCCTTTCACAACTCTTAACTGTTAAACTTAAGACTCAGTTAACTTCTCTTATTTACCTTAACTTTATGACTACAGTTTCTATTATTCAGACTTTATAGGCTTTTCTAAGGTTTAAAACAATTATTCTTTTCTGGTCCTTTGCAATTCTCCTCCTGTGCTCAATCTGCCTGTCTGTGTGAGCGTGCGTCTGGGTGAGTGTGTGTGTGTGTTTACTCATGGTGACTCCTTGTGGCTTTCTACAAAACTTCTTTCACAACCTGTTCTTCGGTAAACCTTAAGACATAGTCAAACTCTTCTTATTTATTCTATCTTATTTCTCTGGTTCTTTTGCGTTTCTTCGGGCGTGCCTGTGTATGTGTATGATGGGTTGCTTGCACTAGCTGTTTACCTATGGTGGTGTGCTATCATAAGGCTCCTTCTGTGTTAAATATTCCTTACAGCTGCACCTTTAGAGCAAAGTCCGATAAGTACAGGATACATCTTTTCATGAGTTGCACCATAATAATGCTGTGTGTCGGTTTGAATTCCAACAATAACTTCACCTTACTTGACAACAAACAAACACGCAACAGGCAACACAGACAATGAAGTACAACACGAAAAACATAAAAACATTGCAGATCATAAATCAAACGATCCAATACAAATCAGCTGGCATTGAAAGCGATGGAGTAGTAGTGAGTTTTTAACCGGGATTTGAAAACCGAGAGGGAGGGGGCCTGTTTGATGAGCAGCGGTAACTCGTTCCAGAGTCTTGGGCCTGCTACAGAGAACGCCCTGTCACCCTGCGCTTAAGGCGAGTTTCTGGAACTATTAAGAGTACCTGATCCTCTGACCTCAAAGCACGTGGAGGGACATATGGGTGTATCAGATCCGAGAGATAGGCGGGGGCGAGACTGTTCAGCGATTTGTAGACATACATGAGAATTTTGAATTGGATTCGAAGATGAACCTCATCACTCTCTCAGATCTAATCTGGTTAGAATGTCCAGGAAGGGTGTCCATATCCGGTCAAACTTGGTTAATGTCCCACGTGTAGAATGTAGAATTTTTTCAGGAGTGCAATATGATAACAGTTCGTTGATCCAATGTTTTTGGTTTGGTGGTTCTACAGATTTCCAATTCTTAAGAATACACTTTTTTGCAGCAGATGATGCTAACAAAACAAAGTATTTCTTGCAGGGATATATATTCAAGGACATAACATCGCCAAGTATCCAAATCCTGGGGTCAACATCTAAAGAAAGTCCACAAACTGTTGAAGTTGTCAGAATTACATTATTCCAGTAGTTTTGCAAATGTACACAATTCCAAAGCATATGAAGAAGATCACCTACAGTTGTACCACATCTCTGGCATTTGTCAGTGATATTGGCATTCATTTTATTCAATTTATATGGGGTATAATATATGCGGTGAAAAATATTAAATTGAGTTTGCCTGTGTTTTGTTGATCGTAATATTGTTTGGGATGAATTTAGTAATGTATTCCAGTTTTTGTCATCATATTTACAATTTAAATCCGATTCCCATTTTGATTTATTTGAGTACTTCTCATAAGCTGGTAAATGGTCAATAACAGTTTTATAAACACAAGAAACAAGTCCTTTTGTATTGGTACGTTTGGGGTCTAGTAAGCATGTTTCCAGCGGAGTTTCATCTGGTTTATTCGGAAATATATCTAATGTTAGGCTCTTAATCCAATGTCTAATCTGAAAATATTTGAAGTGATTGTGCCTATGTATGTCGTAGCAATCAGACAATTGACTGAAACTGGCAAAGACATTATTAATATAGAGGTTGCTGACTGTTCTAATGCCTTTTCTATTCCAAGTTTGTAGTATACCATCTGCTATAGGTTTAGGAATATTAGGGTTACCTTTAAGTGGCATGTTAACCAACAAATGTGTGTTTAGTTTTAAGAGAGTATGTAACTGAAGCCATGCATCGTAGGCAGCTAAAATTAAAGGATTTGATGTAATTTTAGTCAGTTGCTTTTTTGAACCCAAGAATGGAATAATTGCCAATGATACAGATTTTAATTCTTGTTGTTCTATAGAGAGCCACCTCATATCGTTGCCATTCGAATAAGTCCACATCCATAGAATACGGAGCTGGGTGGTTAAATAATATATTCTAAAATTTGGAAGATTCAATCCGCCTTTAGCATAAGGAGCCTGTAACGTAAGAAGCTTAACTCTTGGGACCTTTTTTTGCCATAAAAATAGAGATAGTGCTTTATCTAATTTCTTAAAAAATGTCATTGGAACTTTTAAGGGGATACATTGAAATAAGTAAATAAATTTAGGTAGTATAGACATTTTAATTGAATTAACTCTGCCAATTAAAGATAGTGGGAGATCCATCCATCGTTCCAACTCTGCTTTAGTTTTATTAATTAATGATGTGTAATTCTTTTGGTAAATTTGATCATACGAGGAACTAATATTAATACCAAGGTACGTAAAACCGTCCGTGCACCATTTAAATGAACCAGGTAGTAATTGTGTCTCCTGTTCTGTCATATTGAGTGGAAACGCTTCATTCTTGGAATAATTAATTTTGTAGCCTGAAACTCTGCTGTATGACCCAAGACATGCCAGTAAAGATGGAAAGGATTTAGAAGGCTGAGTTATAAATACCAATAAATCGTCTGCATATAGCACAAGTTTATGTTCTTTTATACCTACCCTCATTCCTGTGATGGATAAATCAGAGCGGATAGCAATCGCTAATGGTTCTATAGCAATGGAAAATAGACTAGGAGAACTTGGGCATCCCTGTCTACAGCCTCGGGAAAGCGAGAAGGCGTCTGACAAAACCCCATTAGTAAACATCTGTGACCTAGGGTTATTAAAGAGTGTTCTTATATATTAATAAAGGTTTCACCAAAATTCATAGTTCTCAGGGTTTCAAAAAGAAAATCAAGTTCAATTCTGTCAAAGGCTTTCTCAGCATCCATAGAAAGTATTGCCAGGGGGTACCTCTTTCTTTTAGCAATATCGATAATGTGAAACAACCTCCGAATATTGTCTGCTCCTTGTTGGTTTTTAACAAAACCTGTTTGGTCTGCATGAATAATTTTTGGAAATATTTTCTCCAGTCGGGATGCTACTCACCCAGCACACTCACTCTTTGCCCCACTCCCCTCAGGACGGAGGTTGAGGAGCATCAAATGTAGAACCACTAGACTGAGGAACAGCTTCTACCCTGAGGCTGTTAGACTCATGAATAAATAAATAATAAGAATAAACACTGCAAAATATCACATCATGCTGATGCTGATCTGTTTTCTTGTTGCTGTGTTCATCTGTGACCATCTGCTCATAAAGACTCATGTTCGTGCTGCTGTTTATAATGATGTTTTTCTTTCCACTACATTAGGGCTTAGTGTATTACTAGTTGATGTTTCTCTTAGTTAATCCTAGATGTTATTACTGTTTTTCTCTTGCATTTGTTGTTGGATGTAACTGGGGCCCCGTGTACATAATCTCGTTTTCATCACATGTACCACATGCGGTGCAAATGACAATAAAGACTCTCTGACTCTGACTCTGATTATTTTAGACAAGATCTTATAGTCGGAGTTGAGAAGACTGAGGGGTCTATAGTTACTGCACTTTTGTACATATTTTCCAGGTTTGGGAAGTAATGTTATTGTTGCTAATTCTAAAGATTGAGGAAGTGCTGTCTTTTCGAATGCCTCCTTGATAATGTTTGTAAGAGGAGTAATTAATTTATTTGAAAAGGTTTTAAAGTATTCAATTGGAAAGCCGTCTGGCCCCCGGGCTTTGTGATTTTGTAATGATTTAACAGCAAGTTGAACCTCCTCTTCACTTATTTCACCCTCCAGTATGTCTTTATCAGTTTTGTTAATCTTGGGTAGTTGTAATTTATTTAAAAATTGTTTTATATCTACATGGTCTCTGCCAAGCCCAGATTTATATAACGTTTGATAGTATTTTTTTAAATTCCAAATTTATGTATTTTGTATTTTCTAAAAGTCTTCTATCATCTGTTGTAATACTTTGAATAAATTTTTCATTGTCCTCCTTTTTTATCTGCCACGACAATAATTTGCTTGTTTTATTACCGAATTTGTAGTAGTGATATTTTGTTCTAGCTATTGCCGCCTCAGCTTTACTAGTACACAGTATGTCATACTCATATGAAACCCGCTTTTGTTTTAATATACTAAGTAATTCTGGTTGTTTTGTTCTTGAATGGTCCTTCTCCAAAGTCCTTATGTCTTTTTATAATTGAGAAATCTGTTCCCGTTTTTTTTTATTATATGAAACATATGAAATAATGTGGCCCCTCATATAAGCTTTGAGGGCTTCCCATATATTTGAATGTGAGGAGGTGTTCAAATTTACTTCCAGGTATATATCAATTTTGGTATTCATAAAACTGACAAATTCAGGATCTCTAAGAAGATGTTCTCTGAATCTCCATCTAGGCGAAGAGTAAGTATGATGACAAAAATCTAGTTTCATTTGTATGGGGTTATGGTCCGATATTGTAGCTACTAAATAAGAACAAGTTTTAATTTGTGACAAAAGTGAATGTGAGGCCAGGAACAAGTCAATTCTTGAGTATGTGTTGTGGACATTGGAATAGAATGAATAATCTTTGCAGGTTGGATTACATAAACGCCATACATCTCCCAATCCTATTTCTTTCATACCCTGAGTCAGTGCCACCGCTGCTCTAGACAGTGTAGCAGGTTTGGAAGAAGAGCGGTCCATTGTTGGATTTAAAACCAGGTTGTAATCGCCCGCCAAAATACATGGGGCTTCAACCGTTGCCAGTTTTAGAATTAAATCATTAAAGAATTCTGGATTGTCTAAATTTGGACCATTTACAGACACTAGAATTACCCTGTTTGTATTTATAACACAATCTATCAAAATCAATCTGCCAGCTCTATCATTTTTCATATAAATGAACCGAAATCTAAGGTTTTTATAAATAAGCAAGGCTACACCTCTGGCGTTGGATTTAAAAGAAGAATAAAATACATGACCAACCCAATCCCGGCGTAATTTTAAATGTTCTAAATCTGTAAGATGAGTCTCTTGAATAAAGGCGATGTCTGTGCCTTGTTTCTTGAGGTATGTTAGCACTTTCTTCCTTTTAATGGGGTTGTTAATCCCTCTAACATTAAATGAAATACAATTTAGTAATCCTGTCTTATTCATTTTTGAGTATTATTAAAAAATAATCTGGTTAAAGTTGCAGTATGTAGCTTTTTTTATAAACATATTTCTTCTCTCTGTCACTATTTTTTGACAGAGTGATGTTAAACAGGTAATCTTTGAGAAATACTATATTCCTCTGGCGTCTCCCGGTGGTTAAAATAGCATTTATAAAAACCAGAGCGGCCCGTGTTTGACCAGCCAATAAAAACAGAGTTATTTTCATGAACGAGCTTCCCCCGCCTCTCCCAGCTGCAGCGCGCAGCAGCCGGGCACGCTCCCGTCTCAAACAGTAGCTGTTTCAAGATGGCGGAGGTGGCGAGAGCTTCGAGTGCTCAGGATTGCCAAGCGATGCAGAGTTAGCAACTTTCCTGCTTGAAAAGTAAGTGTCTTTGCTTGAATCATGTGATAGCGCAAATGCCATGATATTATCTACAACAGGCTAAAACCGTTTTCCGGCCTACAGCTGACGTGATGCTAATGGCAGCAGCTAACTCATTCAACCTCAGTATTGTTTCGATACGTACATTTAGTTATCCTAACTTATTGTATTGTGGATCAGCATGCAGATATGATGAAAGTACTGTAACTGCGCTGTCTGTGTAAGAGAGGCATGATCACAACAACTAGCAATTAGCATATTGTCTGCAGATCATTTGGTGTTCATAATCGAAAAGTCTGTTAGTTCTACTACACAATAAATGTTGTTGATGCATACATGTCAACCTCTTTGGACGTTTACCTGTATAAAGGGCCTCAAAAATCATTAATTTTTGGAATAAAATCTGTAAAACTTGCGGTGGGGTGGACGAGTTTGTTGTCTGCTGCGGACATGAGCCTGCAGTGAAGCAGGATGAAAGGAGAGCGTAAAAAGTTCAAATTTTACTTCTAGCAGCAGAACAGGATGGAAGATGGCTGTTTGATGCTATTTTTTAAATCATCCTAAATGCTTTGATATGTTAGATAAATTTGTCATTGTGTGATAAATGTGTTGAAAAGAATATCTGATTATTGTTTGAACTACATTATATGTTTTTATGCAGAGATGATGACTTTGGGGAAGGTCTGAGAAGAAGTGAATTTGGGGAGACTCCCATTCAGGTTTTGGAAACAAGGTAAGTAAGGGGAAAACATATTTATGTCAAGATTATTTTATGGTTTGCACTGCAACTAATATAACTGTGATCATAATATTATTACACAATTTTAAAATGTAGATGGTAAGGTTGTATGTCTAATATTGTTTATGAAATGTATTTCCACCAGATATTACGGTAGGCAGAAACAAAAACCAAAGTTTAATAGTTGTTTTTATATAATCCATCCATCCATCCATTTTCTTCCTCTTATCCGGGGTCGGGTCGCGGGGGTAGCAGCCTAAGTAGGGAGGCCCAGACTTCTCTCTCCCCAGCCACTTGGAGCAGCTCCTCCGGGGGAATCCCAAGGCGTTCCCTGGCCAGCCGAGAAACATAGTCCCTCCAGCGTGTCCTGGGTCTTCCTCTGGGTCTCCTCCCGGTGGGACATGCCCGGAACACCTCACCAGGGAGGCGTCCAGGAGGCATCCTAACCAGATGCCCGAGCCACCTCAACTGGCTCCTCTCGATGTGGAGAAGCAGCGGCTCTACTCCGAGTCCCTCCCGGATGACTGAGCTTCTCACCCTATCTCTAAGGGAGAGTCCAGACACCCTGCGGAGAAAACTCATTTCAGCCGCTTGTATCCGAGATCTTGTTCTTTCGGTCACAACCCAAAGCTCATGACCATAGATGAGGGTGGGAACGTAGATCGATCGGTAAATTGAGAGCTTTGCCTTTTGACTCAGCTCTCTCTTCACCACGACAGACCGGTACAGCGCCCGCTTCACTGCGGATGCTGCACCTATCCGCCTATCGATCTCACGCTCCAGTTTTTATATAATGTATTTCTTTATTGTTATGGCTTTTCTGTGCTGCAATTTTAGTGGACATAAAATTAGAATAATACAGATGCACAATATTGACAATAAATATCTTTGAAGCTTATTTTTTTATTATTTTATTTTTCTAACCGCGTCACAGAAAATGTACAACTTTATAAATTTAAGAATTTTTAAAAAGATGACTTAATTAAAATTCTGTGTTCATGTATAACATACACTTGCACTGAACGTACGTATTTTAGTGCGTGTTAAAAATATGATTTTGTCTATACTTTCGAGTTAGTCTCATTAACTTTTATTGAGAGCATTTATTGTACTGGTTCCCAAGTACATGTTTCTTTATTTCATGATCAAACTTGATTATTGTTGCTTTAATAAAATATGTAATGTGTTTCCTCAGTATCAATGTTAGTTTGTTTTTTACGTTTATATTTTTTTTGTTTCAGTATGTCTTCGCTAGACATTACGACGACAATGATGAAAGTGACTTGTTATTGCATGTTCTCTCCGTGCATGCGTGGGTTTTCTCCGGGTTCTCCGGTTTCCTCCCACAGTCCAAAAACATGCATGTTAGGCTGATTGGTAACTCTAAATTGACCCTGGGTGTGAGTGAGACAGGTCTCTCTTGTAAATGAGTCCCCGTGGCTCAACGAGGCTAGCCTGTATAAATAAAGGTTGAATGAATGAATGTTCTTCTTCCTCAGGTTGTCAGCGCTGTCCTGTTGATGATGATGGTGGTGGTGGTCCCACAGACAGCAGCAAAGCCACACAGGAAGTCCTTTGAAGGTTTAGCAGAAGAAACGGTCCCTCTGCGTTTGGACCCAAACAATTTAATTCCCAGCCTAAAAGTCAGTTCTTTGGCCAGCGACTCCATCTCACCGTGGACCTACAAGTGAGGCTTCAGCTCCTCAGTGTGTTGTCCTTCATGAAGCTCAGAGTCCTGTTAACAGTTTTTGTCTCCTCTCTGTCCTCAGCATCTCCAGGGATGACAACATGTTCCCTCATGCGCTGTCGCAGGCTCACTGTTTGCTCAAAACCTGCCTGGACCACCAAGGACTGGAGGACGGGGGCCTGGAGTCCCGTCCCATTCTGCATCAGGTGCTGGTTCTGAGGCGAGTCAAGACGCCAGGGCCAGGCACAGCTACCACTACCGCCTGGAGTCCAAACTCATCTCAGTGGGTTGCACCTGCGTGAGACCGAAGGTGATCAACCAGCACTGAGGACTGACCCATGGAGACCAGATGAAGACCATCTCCACGCGGGGTGTCCTCCAAAGATCTGTGGCAGGGTGTGGCCTTGGGGCAATTTCAATCCCAAAAATCCTCAATTAAAAGAAAAGAACTTTTAAACGAGTTGATGAAGTTTATCAATGAACCTTAATTTTTTTATTTATATATACTGTATATATATATATTCATTCATTCATTCAACCTTTATTTAGTCAGGTAAATCTCATTGAGCCTCGAGGGCTCATTTACAAAAGTGACCTGCTACTAACTAAAGAATGATGAACAGCAATGGTAGAATTTCTGTTCATCATTCTACATCATATATATATATATATATATATATATATATATATATATATATATATATATATATATATATATATATATATATATATATATATATATATATATAATATATATATATATATATAGATATATATATATATAGATAATATATATATATATATATAGATATATATATATATAGTATATAT
>JBBPBX010074112.1:0-17658 GCA_038048925.1 Garcialebias charrua
TTTAGAGAGGTCAAGGTCGAGAGCTTCAGATCTTTTTGTAAGATATTCCAGGAAGCAGGAGCGGCGTAGGAGAAGGCCCTTTTGCCAAGTTCAGGCCTCACTGAGGGAACACTGCAGGTAATCATGTCCTGAGAGCGCACACTGTAGCTGGACTAACGCAGAGACATGTAGGAGGAGATGTATGAAGGCAGCAGACCAAGAAGTGATTTAAAGATGAAAATGTACAAGTGGGAGAGTCTGCGTGAAGTTAATGATAACCAGTTAACCAATGAATACAGGGTGCAGTGGTGGGTCCGATAATAATAATATAATAATAAAAATAATCATTTTATTTAAAAGTGCCTTTCAGGACACCCAAGGACACTTAATTGGGGTTACCTAAGGCCCTGTACACACGTAGACAAGATGGCGGCGCGTGCAAAGGCTGCGGCTTCTCTCTCTCCCGACAACACAGTGTTTTCGTCTTCTTTGTCCTACATGCCGCAATGTGCCGGCACGTCTTCGTCATGTTTACGTGTTCAAGAACGCAAGTATAGCCGTGAGTTCCTGCTTGATGTCGGAAAAACCGCTCATTTGGGAATAAACAGTGACCTACAGGAGAAGCTACGTGAGCTCGAACAGAAGCTAAACGAGTTTCGTGACTGCGGCCTGCTCTGGAAGCCAGCCCCGAGCCTCAATTCATCGCGCCCGCCGTGGAAGCGCCACAAGCGGCTGGACAGTAAGCGGAAGCCAGCCCTGAGCCTCCCTTCTTCGCGGCCGCCGTGGAAGCGCCACAAGCGGCTGGACAGAAAGCGGAAGCCAGCCCTGAGCCTCCCTTCTTCGCGGCCGCCGTGGAAACGCCACAAGCGGCGTGACAGAAAACAGAAGCGGGGTAAACGCGGAGGTGTCAGAGCTAGGCTAGCAGCTAGCCCACACAAACCGGCGATCCCATCCATGGTTTTGGCTAACGTGCGCTCCTTGGACAATAAACTGGATTATATACGCCTGCTACGAACGACACAAAAGACTGTGAGAGACTGCTGTGTGTTTGTATTCACGGAAACGTGGCTCAACAACAACGTTCCGGACCATGCTGTCCAGCTGGAGCAGCTAACATGCTACAGAGCGGACCGAACCCTCGAGGGAGGTAAGACAAGGGGAGGGGGGCTCTGTGTTTACATCAACAAAGCATGGTGCCTGGATGCTGCTGTGGTCTACAAACACTGCTCACATTTAGTGGAGTTCATGACTATTAAATGCAGACCGTTCTATTTACCGAGGGAGTTTACAGCTGTTTTGATTGTTGCTGTATATATTCCTCCAAGCTCCAACAGCAAAGTTAGAAGTGAGGCTTTGAATGAACTATATCTGCACATCAGTGAGCAACAAACAGCCCATCCTGATGCTTTTCTCATCACGGCTGGTGATTTCAACCATGCAGATTTAAAGAGTGTATTTCCAAAAACATACAGAAACATAAACTTTGCAACAAGAGGAAACAACACACTGGACCAAGTTTACACCACCATGAAAAATGCCTACAGAGCCCTCCCCCTCCCCCACATTGGTGCTTCTGACCATATCTGTGTTATGCTAAAGCCCGCATACAGGCCGCTGGTGAAAGTCACAAAACCAGTCCGCAAGCAGATACGAGTGTGGCCAGAGGGGTCTTCAGAGGCACTCCAGGACTGTTTTGACACCACAGATTGGGGTATGTTCAAAGAAGCTGCTACCACAAACAACAACACATGTCTCCAGGAGTACTCAGACACTGTATGTTCATACATCGCCAAGTGCATTGATGATGTTACCAACCTCAAAACCATCACTGTTCGGGCTAATCAGAAGCCATGGCTGACAGCTGAGGTTCACAGACTCCTGAAAGCCAGGAATGCTGCCTTCAAAGCGAGAGATCAGGTGGGCCTGAAGGCAGCCAGAAAGAACCTGCCCAGGGCATCAGTGAGGCCAAGGAGCAGTATTCCAGGAAAATAGCTCACCGTTTCAAGGACAGCAAGGATACACGCAGTCTGTGGCAGGGAATACAGACCATCACAGACTACAACCCCCCCCCAGACCTGTGACAGCTCAACCTCTACGCTGAATGAACTGAATGAGTTCTTCGCTCGGTTTGAGGCAAGTAACAGCACACCTGCACATAAATTCCCCCCCTCTCCTGATGGCCAGGTGCTGGCGCTGTCCTCAGACAGCGTAAGGCGATCATTTATCAAGATTAATGCCCGGAAGGCCTCTGGTCCTGACAACATACCTGGTCGTGTGCTGAAGGACTGTGCAGGGGAACTCGCAGCGGTCTTCACGGACATCTTTAACATCTCACTGAGCCAGGCCATCGTCCCCACCTGTTTCAAAGCCACCACCATCATCCCTGTCCCAAAGAAGGCAACGCCCGCATGTCTCAATGACTATCGCCCAGTAGCACTCACCCCCATCCTGATGAAGTGCTTTGAACGGCTAGTCATGAAAAGCATCACATCTGTCCTCCCTGCCTCCCTGGATCCCTTCCAATTTGCATACCGACCTAATCGCTCAACCGACGATGCCATCTCCTCTGCCCTCCACACAGCTCTCACACATCTGGACACGAAGGACTCTTATGTTAGAATGCTGTTCATCGACTTCAGCTCGGCATTCAACACCATCATCCCCCAACAGCTCATCCATAAACTGGACAGTCTGGGGCTGAACACCTCAATGTGTAACTGGCTGCTAGACTTCCTGACCGGGAGACCACAGACAGTACGGATCGGGAGTAACACATCTAGCACCATCACATTGAACACAGGGGCCCCACAAGGATGTGTGCTGAGCCCCCTTCTATTCACCCTGCTAACACACGACTGCACACCATCGTACAGCTCCAACCACTTCATCAAGTTTGCGGACGACACAACAGTGGTAGGTCTCATCAGCAACAACGATGAGACGGACTACAGGAACGAGGTGAGCCGCTTGGCCTTGTGGTGCGGACACAACAATCTCACTCTCAACGTGGAGAAGACAAAGGAGATTGTCGTGGACTTCAGGAAGAGGGATGCACAACATGCCCCTCTGACCATCAACAGCACCGCAGTGGAGAGAGTGGACAGCACCAAGTTCCTGGGAGTGCACGTCTCAAAGGACCTGTCCTGGAGCAGGAACACTGCAGCACTGGCGAAGAAGGCTCACCAGCGCCTCTACTTTCTCCGCAAGCTGAAAAGGGCTGGAGCTTCAACCTCCATCATGTGCACCTTCTACAGAGGTGCCATAGAAAGTGTCCTGACCAGCTGCATCACTGTGTGGTTTGGTGCATGCACTGCATCCTGCCGCAAGAGCCTCCAGCGCATCGTGAAAGCAGCTGAGAAGATCGTCGGCACCTCCTTGCCCTCACTGCAGGACTTACACAGCAAACGCCTCACTCGGAAAGCCCACTGCATGGCAGGTGATCCCACACACCCACTACACAGCCGCTTTAGACTGCTGCCATCAGGGAGGAGACTGAGGAGTCTCCAGGCTCGTACCAGCAGACTGAGAGACAGCTCTGTTCATCAGGCAGTCAGAATGCTAAACACTCTGCCTGCTCTGCCTCCCCTCCCATTTGAACTGCCTTAACACAAAAAACTTTCTCACACATTACCACTCAACACAAAGTTTTTAACACTGGACTCTGTGTCATCAAACGGGTTATTCACTAAACTCTCGGTCATGTGTTCATTCAGTTTGCACTACTTCTCATATTTGCACTAATGTTTGTATTACATTACTGCCTATAGTCATACTACTGTTTACATTCACTGTTTACATTTATTAATACTGTTTACATTTATTACTACTGCTTTACATTTATTACTACTGTTTACATTTACACTACTTTTATCTACACTACTGCAGATACATATACAGCATTCTCTGACTAGCCTTATCTAAGGATGCCAAATGTGCCTTATGTGCCTTACTTCATATGCCACTTTGCCTCTATACCAACATCAACTACCTCATACATATACTGTGTACATTAACTTATATGCTGCTGTGCCACTCTTTGCAAATGTCAACGCTAGAAACTTCAGTTTATTTTATAGATATACGTTTTATACTTTTTATACTACTATGCAAAAACTCAGGACAGTATTACACTTTTATTATTTCATTTTATGCTTATGTTCATTGGGTGTTTGGTGTTTTAGGGGTGTTTGGTGTTTCAGTGTTGGTGTAAATTTTCATACTTTTATACTATTATGAAAAAACTCAGGACAGTGTTACACTTTTTTTACTATTTTATGCTTATGTTTATTAAATGTTTTAGTGTTTAGTGTTTAGATGGTTACTGTTGCACCGAGGGACTGAGAGAAACGCAATTTCGGTCCTGTGTATGTCCTGTACATATTGCAGTTCTGACAATAAAGTTGACTTTGACTTTGACTTAACAAACCAATACAGTGTAATACAGATCAAACATTATCAGCGACAAAATGAAATATAAAATACATAGATTATAAAATGCAAAATAGTAAAAATACATTTAGTAAAGTTAATGATAAGCTAGTCTAAAGAGATGTGTTTTCAGGGCTGTCTTGAACAGAGAAAGGGAGGTGGTGTTTCGAAGGTCTGGCGGTAGGGCGTTCCAGAGGTGAGGGGCAGAGCAGGTGAAGGCCCTGCTCCCCATGGTGGAGAGGCGGGCAGAGGGTACATGGAGATGTAGCGAAGAGGAGGATCTGAGAGAGCGTGATGGGATGGGGATTTGGAGGAGGTCAGATAGATAAGGAGGGGCAAGGTTGTGGATAGCTTTGAACGTGAGGAGTAGAATTTTGAAGATGATGCGTGATTTAACCGGGAGCCAGTGGAGCTGCTGCAGGACAGGAGTGATGTGGTTATAGTAGGAGGTTTGAGTGATGACACGGGCAGCTGAGTTCTGGACCATCTGTAACTTGTGGAGAGATTTGTTGGGGAGGCCGTAGAGAAGGGAGTTGCAGTAATCAATACGGGAAGTCACAAGACTGTGCACCAGGATGGCTGTGGAGCGGGGTGTGAGAGAAGGACGGAGACGGTTAATATTACGGAGGTGGAAATAGGCAGACCGAGTAATATTGTTGATGTGTGAAGTGAAGGAGAGAGTGGTGTCGAGGATGACACCGAGGCTCTTGACCTGAGGGGAGGGGGATAGCAGAGAGTTGTTAAGGGGGACGAGAAGATGTTCTGATTTTGAAATAGAGTTTTTGGTACCAACAAGAATGATTTCTGTTTTGTTACTGTTTAGTTGAAGGAAATTGTTAGAAAACCAGTGATTTAGCTCGTTGAGACAGTCGGTGAGGATGGAGGGTGGGTGGAGTTAGGTTTTGATGACAAGTAGAGCTGCGTGTCATCAGCATAGCAGTGGAAATGGACGCCGTGTTTGCGGAAGATGTGGCCTAGAGGAAGGAGGTAAATGATGAAGAGGAGGGGTCCGAGGACAGAGCCTTGGGGGACACCCGTGGAGACAGGGGAAGACTGGGAACGGAAGGATTTAAGCTGAATGAATTGAGTGCGGTCAGAGAGATAGGAGGTGAACCAGTCTAACGGGGAACCTGAGATGCCAATGGAGGTTATGGTGTAGTCACACCGAGCAGCGTTTCAGCAGCAGGAGCGTCCAGTTTACATGTAAAGTCAATGGTGGACGCGCTTCCAGCCACGTCTTGGCGTCTGGCGTCAGGTCGCGTGCGTGTTGAGCGTGCTGGGAAGCGTTTTTCCGTGCACGTGAACCGGCTTCAGCCTCCAAACCGCGCATTCAACATGCTGAAGATTTCGCGGTTCAAACTTTCAAACGCCGCTCAACTCTCCCTGATTGGTTGGTGTGTCAACCAATCAGGGAGAGTCGGGTGGAGAAGAGAGGGGGAGAAGAGAGGAGGAGAAGAGACGGGGAGAGTCCCTATGTGACGCGGAAACGAGGGTGCGCGCGCACTATGTGACGTATTGTTTGTGGGACACAGAAAAGACCCGCGAGGTCGTGTACTATGGAAGAGAAACTCATTGTAGCTGTGTGTTCGCGACAAGTCCTTCACGACCAGTCAAGTCTGCTCCACAGAGACGGAAATAAAAAGCTCCTCGCCTGGCGGAGTGCCCAGGACTCTGTGCGCAAGACTCTGTATACCGGTAAGCTCCTCCCACACACCCAACAGCTGTTTCGCGTTCTGGCGTTCAGGTCTGCACACGCTGCATTCACAAGTGCGTCCACTTGCGTGCGTGACGAGCTTTTTGGAGGTTGAAAAGCTGTTCGGTGTAACTACACCATTAGTCTGTTGAGGAGGATAGAATGACAGATGGTGTCGAAGGCAGAGCTTAGATCCAGAAGAATGAGGATGGACAGAAGACCAGAGTCAGCAGCAAGAAGGAGGTCGTTAGTAATTTTTACTAGGGCTGTTTCGGTGCTATGGTGGGGGCGAAATCCAGATTGAAACTCTTCATAAATGTTGTTGTTGGACAGGTGAGAGTGAAGTTGACTAGCAACAGTTTTTTCAAGGATCTTGGAGATGAAGGGCAGATTGGAGATCGGACGAAGATTACTGAAGTTGGTGAAGTCAAGACCTGGTTTCTTGATGATGGGGGTGATGGCAGCAGATTTGAAGGCTGTGGGAACAATGCCAGAGGTTAGGGAGGAGTGGATGATATTAGTGATGATAGGGAGCAGAGACGGGAGACAGGATTTAACAAGAACTGTGGGGAATGGGTCAAGTTGACAGGATGAGGACTTGGACTTGCTGATAATGTCAGCAATGTTATCAGCAGGGGGGAGGGAGAAGACAGAGAAAGGGAGGGAGGGGAGGGAGAGTTCAACATGGATGTTGGGGGCAGTATTTGGACCAAGGTGTTTATGAATTGAAATAATCTTTTCATTGAAATATGACATCAGGGAGTTGCAAAATTCTGTGGAAACCATGTGAGAGGGCAGGGAGTTAGGAGATGAGACAGAACGGTGGAGGAGAGAGAACAATGTTTTTGAATTACCAACATTAGAACTGATGATGTCAGAGAAGTAGCTGGATTTGGCTTGAGAAATACTGTTCTTGTAATGGATGAGGTGGTTTGCATAAAGTTCCTTGTGAATTGTGAGACCGGATTTTTTATAAAGACGCTCTAGCCGCCGACCTTTGGTTTTCAGGGAGCGGAGTGCTGGAGTGAACCAGGGTGCAGAGTTGGAGAAGGAAACAGTCCGGGTTTTCAGAGGAGCAACAGAGTTAAGGATGTTGGTGAGGCTGGTGTTGTATAATGTGACAAGATCATCTGGGTTGGAGGAGTTGAAAGTGGAGAGGGTATTATTAATATGAGATAAAAGAATGTCATGGTTGATATTCTTGATATTACGGAAGGAAAGAGTGCGTTGAGGTTTATCTGAGGAAAATTTAAGATTAATATTGAATGAAATCATCAGGTGATCAGTAAATGGAAGTTCATCAGAAGAACAGTTAAGAGGAGAGAGTCCAGAACAACATAGTAAGTCCAATGTGTGGCCCTGTCTGTACGTTGGAAAGTTGATGAATTGTTGAAAGCCATAGCTGTCGAGGCAGGATGTGAAGTCTCTGGTGAGGGGGTTGTTTTCTTCATCCAAATTAATGTTGAAATCGCCCAGCAGGATAATATTGGGTGAAAGAGCTGTAAAACGAGCCATCAGAGCAGCAAAGTCATTCATGAAGCAGTTGTTTACTTTTGGCGGGCGGTAGATAGTTGCCACAACGGTGGGGGTCGGGCCAGCGAGCAGACACACAGTGTGTTCGAAGGAGGAGGGAGGAGTGTAAACCGGAGTGACCTTCCAGTTCTCGCTGTGAATTATCGCGAGACCTCCCCCTTTGCCTGAGGCGCGGGCCTTGGTGATGTAAACAAACCCCGGTGGAGTGGACTCATTCAGATGAAAAAAGTCGTTTTGTTGTTGCCACGTTTCTTTTAAACAGATGAAATCCAGTTTAAATTTACTTTACAAATGCATGTAAGCTACAGTTTTTACTGTTTCAATTAAAAGAAACATGTTTTCTCACCACTTCTTTGATTCATTTTGTCCAGTTGTCGACTTTAAGTCTGTGTCCATGTCCACCCAGAG
Organism: Garcialebias charrua; assembly: GCA_038048925.1. Lineage (NCBI taxonomy): Eukaryota > Metazoa > Chordata > Actinopteri > Cyprinodontiformes > Rivulidae > Garcialebias > Garcialebias charrua. Next base: position 8,042 of record JBBPBX010074112.1, read on the forward strand.
CCAGTATTGTGTAGTTGGTGCTTTTAATCAGTTTTCAATTAAGTTAATTCAATCCAAGTCTATAACAGTCACAAAATGTCACCAAAATCACTCTGTCCCTCTAAAATCTTTCAGAAAATTGCAAAAGTGTATTGAATTGTATCGTTTGCTGAATACAGGTAGTCCCCGACTTACGAGCGCTCTTACTTACGAGGTCCCGGACTTACGAGCATGCATCTCATTAAAAAAAAAAAAATAATAAAAATATTTTTTTTTTTTTACTTTTTTTTTTTTTTAAATAAATGAATACATGTACAGTACTGGACAGTCACCAAGCACTTAGCCTATCCTAACACAGTTTTTAAAGATGAAGGAATAAGTTGAATTGTCTCCCTTTCACATAAAGGGAGCAAGCTCCCTATGGAGCCTGCAGGGAGGAGGGAGACAATTCAACTGACTCCTTCATCTTTAAAAACTGTGTTAGGATAGGCTAAGTGCTTGGTGACTGTACAGTACTGTACATTTATCTATTTATAAATAAAAAACAATAAAAAAATAAAAATACTGTATATACTGTATATTTTTAATAAATAGATAAATGTACAGTACTGTACAGTCACCAAGCACTTAGCCTATCCTAACACAGTTTTTAAAGATGAAGGAGTCAGTTGAATTGTCTCCCTCCTCCCTGCAGGCTCCATAGGGAGCTTGCTCCCTTTATGTGAAAGGGAGACAATTCAACTTATTCCTTCATCTTTAAAAACTGTGTTAGGATAGGCTAAGTGCTTGGTGACTGTCCAGTACTGTACATGTATTCATTTATAAAATAAAAAAAAGTAAAAAAAAATATATATTTTTTTTTTTACTATGTGATCCTACTTACGAATTTTTGACTTACGAGCGCCCCCTAGGGACGGAACTCGCTCGTACGTCGGGGACTACCTGTATCGCAATGTATATCGTACCATGAGCAGAATATCGTGTATCGTATCACTACAGCCCTAATTTTTGCGCAGAAAGATAGTACAGCAATACCAAGTGTTACCCAGCGTAAAATAGCAAATACTTTTAAAGGGGACCACAGATTCAAAATTCACTTTTTAATGTTTTTTTTTTACTCAACTTTGGGTATGCACTTCATAAAAAAACTGTCTTAGGGCCAAAGAAATGCACCCAGTGGTTTATTTACTCTAAGTAGATTTATTTGTCTGTGATAGATTTGTCTCGTTCTCACTTCCTGCGGTTTGTGACATCACAAACCGCAGCCACAACCCACACCAAACCTGAGTCCAGCCCCTCACCTGATTCCTGATTTCATCTCATCTTTTGTTTAAATGTTCTTAATTTCATGTGTACAGCACTTTGTTGCAGCTGTGGTTGTTTTAAATGGCTTTATAAATAAAGTATAATTGTTATTTTTACGTTTTAGTTCAATTTTTAGCGATCGCTCCCAACGCGCAGCCGGCAGAAATAAAACGAGCAGACCGCCGGCCCGGCGAAGGGACCATCTGCGTGCGGGAACTGCTGGGAGCTGCTGGCTTTTGAGGTCCGTGGGGTCCGGTCAGAGGTTGCCTCATACGGATAAATTAACTGGAGACACTCGGTGAACTTTGTGTGTGTGTGGACTGAAGCAGCGATCGCTCCCAAAAGCGCCGCATGCAACGAGTGGAGCTAGCGGTGTGCCGGAGGAGGAAGAGCTATCATTAGCCTCGGAGGTGGGCTAATGCTAAAAGGAGCTGCAAATGGCGGCGCGCGCAGACGGCTTTCGGTAAGTTATCTTAAGCTAGCACTAACAGTAAGTCAAATGAGTAATTAAAAAAGAGCTAATTTTAAAACAACAACATATTAGAGATACTGGCTGTTTCAGAGGGCAGAGTTAATGTAAACAGATTTTTGTAGGGCGTGGCATTCAGAGCTCATTATCATAAACCGGTCGTTTAGAACGGAAGTCAGAAAATGCATAACTAGAAAGGGGATATTTTATTATCCAAGAATTATTTTGTGCATTAAATTGAATGAATATGGTCTGGATAGCCCACAGAAATACCTTAAAATAAAAATAAAAAAACAATATGTGGTCTCCTTTAAGTTATCATCATCAACCGTGCATAACATTCTCAAAAGATTCAGAGAATCTGGAACAATCGCTGTGCGTAAGGATCAAGGCCGTAAAACTCTACTGGATGCTCGTGATCTCCGGGGCCTTAAACGTCACTGCACCTCAAACAGGAATGCCACTGTCAAGGAAATAACAGAATGGGCTCAGGAATACTTCCAGAAAGCATTGTCAGTGAACACAATCCACCGTGCCATCCGCCGTTGCCAGCTGAAACTCTACAGTGCAAAGAGGAAGCCATTTCTAAGCAAGCTCCACAAGCTCAGACATTTGCACTGGGCCAGGGGTCATTTAAAATGGAGTGTGGCAAAATGGAAGACTGTTCTGTGGTCAGATGAGTCACGATTTGAAGTTCTTTATGGAACACTGGGACGCCATGTCATCCGGACCAGAGAGGACAAGGATAGCCCAAGTTGTTATCAACGCTCCGTTCAGAAGCCTGCATCACTGATGGTATGGGGTTGCATGAGCGCTTGTGGCATGGGCAGCTTGCATGTCTGGAAAGGCACCATTAATGCAGAGAACTATGTTCAGGTTCTAGAACAACATATGCTCCCATCTAGACGTCATCTCTTTCAGGGAAGACCCTGCATTTTTCAACAAGATAATGCCAGACCACATTCTGCAGCAATACACAACATCATGGCTATGTAGGAGAAGGAACCGGGTACTGAATGAAGTCCAGATCTTTCACCTATAGATAACATTTGGCGCATCATAAAGAGGAAGGTGCGACAAAGAAGACCCAGGATGATTGAACAGTTAAGCTAGATTTATACTTGACGCGTTGCGCAGTGGGCCAGGGTGCGCGTGCCAAAAGTGACGCAATATCACCGTCCCTGCCCCTGCGCGTAGGCCCTGCGCGTAGGCCCTGCGCGTCGTTTTGGCGCGTGTTGCGCACCTCCGAATTTTTCAAACTCCGCAAGGCTAGTGCGCGCGCCGTTGGCGCTACTGAATTGATTGACAGGTTGGGTGGGGACCTGACCCGACAGCCTTCACGCCAGAGCCTGCAGCTGTCTGCGCCGCTGTGGTCGTGGAGACGGCGTGGAGACGCATGGAGGACTGTTTTGTATGTGACACAAATGTATTAAATTCCCCTTCTTCATCCCTGATCTGGACTTTTCTTTTGTTTTTCTTTGCCAAAAGTCAAGTGATCGCTTCCTCCTCCGCTGACTCCATGCAGCCGCAAGACACAATAACTGTTGTTCTATTATGCTTTGCTCCTCTAATGAAGACAACAGTTCAGCACTCGAGCGGAAAGCCATTTTTTTGTTGTGTGAAGTCAAACAGTTGTTCTTCTACGGTAGATTTCTTCTTCTACACCCTTTCTTGCAACATATGCACAGGTTTTAAAGGGTACTGCCACCTGCTGGTCCGTAAAAGAACAGCACTTTGCCATGGGCCGCCGTGCGTCAACTATAAATACAGCGGCGACACTGTAAATGCATGAAGCCGCATGGCTCAGTGCATTCCACTGCATTCCGCGCGCTCCAGCCAGCGGACCAAAGCGCAAGTATAACGAGGCCTTTAGAGGCCTGTATTAGACATGAATGGGAGAGCATTCCTACTGCTAAACTTGAGAAACTGGTCTCTTCTGTCCCCAGACGTCTGTTGAGTGTTGTAAGAAGAAGGGGGGATGCCACACAGTGGTAAAAATAGACTTGTCCCAACTTTTTTGGGGATTTGATGACGCCATGGAATTTTGAAACAACATATTTTTCCCTTAAATGATACATTCTCTCATTTTAAACTTTTGATCTGTGATTTGAGTTCTATTCTGAATAAAATATTAGATGTTGGCAACTACACATCATTGCATTCAGTTTTTATTCACAACTTGTTTTGTGTCCCAACTTTTTTGGAATCCAGTTTGTATATATATATTTTTTTTTCCCTATCGAAAAGGCTATACAATCATCTATTTCAGTTTGTAACTTCTCAAAAGCCATTTCATTTGTTAGCAAGCTAAGCTATAAACACAAAGTTACACTTTTTCTTCAATGAAGCTGAATCCATTAGCTTCCAGAAAACTGCAACTAAATATAATCACATTCAACACAAAATAATAAAAAGATACAAACCTATTAAATGCAGTTGATGGTTGGGACTGAAAGCGGCATCTAAGATTTGGCTTCCTCCAGTTTTTTCAGGTTCGAGGGCAGCGCAACTTCCAAAAACCTCAGACATTTCTTCCTCCTCTGCATCCAGGTGCTGTTTGACCTGCTGTCTCCACATCTCTGTGTGTTTAATCATGTGTGTTTTTAAATTGTCCTTTCTGGTAAACCTTTGTTCACACAGATCACAAGAAAAGGGCTTTTGTCTTGTATGGATTATCATGTGTTTCTTTAAAGTGCCCTTTTCAGAAAACCTTCGTTCACAGAGATCACAAAAAAATGGCTTATGTCCTGTGTGTTTAATCATGTGTCTTTTCAAACTACTCGTTTGAGTAAACCTTTTCTCACACAGATCACAAGAAAAGGGCTTTTGTCCTGTGTGGATTATCATGTGTTTCTTTAAATTGCACTTTTCAGAAAACCTTCGTTCACACAGATCACAAGAAAATGGCTTGTGTCCAGTTTTGTCCACAGCGTTTCCATCTAACTCGGGGATGCTGCTGGGAAAAGACTCCCAGTCTTTATCAGTGTCTTCAGTTTTTGACCTACAGTCTGACAAGTGTTTCTCGTGAGAGTCAGGATTATTCACATCATCATCCTCACTAACTTCAGTTTCTGATGAGTCAGAATTGTCTTCACAAGTATTTAGATCTGGATTTTTTGTAGTTCCTGCTCCTCCACAGGACCCTCCACCAGTTGCTGATTCTATGTGGTCAACTGAGCTTCTGGTCAGAAGAGCTCTGACTTCATCTTGGTGTTGATGAAACTGTGAGAACAGAGGTTTCTCTTCATCATCCTCACTCTTCAAAGGAACTGTAGTGAATGAAAAGCTGGTGACATTTGTTTCTTCCTTCACATTGAGTGGCTGTCCCCCCAGACTGGTCCACTGTTCCTCCTCTTCCTCTTTTATGTGGAGGCAATTTACGTCCTGCAGGTTCACATCAGGCCACTGTTCTTCAGGCGCTTCTTCTTTAATCAGCACTGACTTCTGAACATCTGCAGGAACCACTGGAACACATGTAGAATACAGTAAGGAGAACTGTAGCTTTATATTCAAATACATAATTTGTTTTACTACTCAGTTTAATGAGTTTTTTATAATTAAGTTCCAGTGCTAAACCAGAGCCAGAGCTCTTAGCACCAGCACTTTCATTTCCCTACATGGTGAGATCTAGATTTAAAGGGATTCATTTCATTCATTTATTTATTTATTTATTTCTATAGCGCTTTTATACAACCACGGTGATGGTGACTAATGTGCTTAACAAAAAAACTGTAATTAAAATGACAAGGTAAAAGCGAGAAAAACACAACATAATAACAAAAAGAAAACCAGAAATGTCAGCACATATTTAAGTACTAAAAGCCTGTTGAAATAAAAAAGTCTTAAGCTTCGATTTAAAAGGGCCAAATTCAATAATCTGACGTAGATCAAGTGGGAGCTTATTCCAGAGTCGAGGTGCGGCCGCAGAAAAGGCACTGTCACCCCAGTGTTTATATTTTGTCCTTGGAACAGAGAGCAGGAGCTGCAACTACCCGAGCTGCATGGTGCTTGGACTGCCAGTACCCATCAGCTGCTTCTGGGGTCCCACAGGCCAAAAAAGGTGCTATAGGACTCCTTTTTCAGCCTGACAGCATCCCACACCGCTGATGCCCACCACCGAGTTTGAGGGTTACCACCATGATAGGCATCAACAACCTTGCGGCCACATGTCAGATAAGCCACCTCTACAATAGAGGCGCGGAACATGGCCCACTCAGACTTAATGTCCCCCACCTTCCCCGGAACATGTTCGAAGCTCTCTCGGAGGTGGGAGTTAAAGCTACCATGGGAGACTCTGCCAGACGTTCCCAGCAAACCCTCACAATACGTTTGGGTCTGCCAGGTCTGACTGGCATCCTCCCCCACCATCTGAGCAAACTCGCCACCAGGTAGTGGTCAATAGGCAGCTCCACCCCTCTCTTCACCTGAGTGCCCAAGACATGCGGCCACATATCAGATGAGACGACAACAAAATCAATCATTTAACTGCGGCTTAGGGTGTCCTGGTGCCAAGAGCACATATGGACCCCATTATGCTTGAACATGGTGTTCGTTAGGGACAATCCATGACGAGCACAGAAGTCCAACAACTCGGGTACAGATCAGGGGGGCCGTTCCTCCCAACCACACCACTCCAGGACTCACTGTCATTGCCCATGTGAGCGTTGACGTCCCCCAGCAGAACATGGGAGTCCCCAGGAGGTGCACTCTCCAGCACCCGCTCCAAGAACAACTCCAAAAAGTGTGGGTAATCTGAACTTCTGTTTGGCGCACAAGCACAAACAACAGTCAGAACCCGTCCCCCTCACACATAGGCGGAGGGAGGCTACCATCTCATTCACCGGGGTGAACCCCAAAGTACAGGTACCAAGATGTGGGGAACAAATATGCCCACTCCTGCTCTGGACCTCTCATCAGGGGCAACTCCTGAATGGAAGAGTGTCCAACTCTTCTCAAGTGTAGTGTACCAGACCGTGGTCTCTGAACTGTCGGTGAAAACACCTGAATTCACCTTTTCCCTGAAGCTCTCAAGTGAATCTCATTAACCGTGTTTCCATCTATTTTCATTTCGAATTTTGAGCTTATTTTTGAAATCTCGCAAAAATGTAAATACAAATTAATGCGGATCAGAAGTGTTTCCATCTACTGGCTTGTAGCGCATCTACCAAGCCACGCACAGCGTCATTACGTCAGACGTCAGCGTCATTACGTCAGACGTCAGCGTTGCGCATGTCTACAGTAAACAGGAAGTAGCGGTTGAAAACAGAACCCGACCACACATCTCGTCAAAATGGAGAGAATATTTCAGGTATGTGTTGCTATCGGGCAAGTTGTATTTATTCTGTCATGCCAACTAGTTTTAGCGATGTTACATGTTGTCCGGAGCGGAAACAGCTGATCAGTCACGTGACGTGAATGTTCGCTACGGCAGAACTGAGTCGGCAAATCTGTTTCCATCTGTCGTTTTGCGCATCAGCTCTGTTTCGCAGATCCGAAAAACCACCTCAAGCGAGCGTATAAACTTTTTGGCGAATTTCAGGAAGTAACTTCGCATTTTGCCGTTTCCATTAGTCAAAGTCAAAGTCAACTTTATTGTCAGATCTGCAATATGTACAGTGCAGGACATACACAGGACCGAAATTGCGTTTCTCTCAGTCCCTCGGTGCAACAGTAAACATCTAAACATTGAAACACTGAAACATATAATAATAGACATAAGCATAAAAATAGTAAAACTAACACTGTCCTGAGTTTTTTTTTTTTTTTGCATAGTGGTATAAAAAAAGAGTATAAAAAGTATAACTAAAATAAACTAAAGGTTTCTAGCATTGACATTTGCAAAGTGGCAAAGCAGCGTATGAGTCAATGTACACAGTATATGTATGAGGTAGTAGTTGATGTTGTTGTAGAGGCAAAAAGTGGCATATGCAGTAAGGCACATTGGGCATCCCTAAAATGCACACCTAGAAACCTTGATGGAAACACGGCTAACGATCAATATCCATTTTCAAAGCGGAACAAGAGGACTTAGTTATACCTACACACAGGAGTGGAGAAATTATTCAAACAATGTACTTAAGTAAAAGTACAAATAAACAGACAAACTGTACTCTAATGAAAGTAGAAGTACACATTAATGTTTTTACATAAGTAAAAGTACATGCTGAATTATTACTTAATACAATGGTCTACAATATCATTAATGCCCCTTATCCACAGGGCTGGTTCCTGTAGGGTATTACTTAATACAATGGTCTACAATATCATTAATGCCCCTTATCCACAGGGCTGGTTCCTGTAGGGTCCCGTTGTGGCTTGTTTGGGCCAGTTCCTATGGGACCGGTTTATTTCTGTATCCACAACGCCCATTAGGACCCCTTTAGTGGACGTGAAGTTCTCCTGCAGTGGGCGGGTAGTTCTCCTGCAGTGGGTAGATTAATATCAATGCTTCTAACCAGCTGGTAGCGCTAGTGATACATTAAGCTCTTTACTAACCACCACTAACAATTAGAAGAAGAAGAGCTGGGGAAAACAATAGAAGAAGAAGAGCTGGGGAAAACAACACACAACAAAATGGATGACCTCGTTGCTTTTTTCAACGTTCTGCTTTGCCTGTTGCTTTTTCGAAGAGTAGAAGAAATAAGCAGACTTGGGAGGGAAGCGATTTTCAATCGCAGAAGACAAGAAATTTTCAGGCGTCGAAGATAACTTCTGTTCAGACCAAAAAAGGCGTTCAATACAAGATTTGTTCAGACGTTTAACAGCAATCCGAACCAGGAACAGGCTGCGTTTATCCACACCAAACACTCTGAACAGTCTGGAGCAAAGTAGAGTTTTTGAACGTTTAAATGAAGTTTCCATAGCAGACAGGATGCAAGCTGCAGGACGTGTGGTAAGCTAATGCGAACGCTAATGCTAACTGCTGTAGTGGGGCCTTACTGTTGGAAGATAAAACAGAGAGTGAAAGTATGTAAATATGGATAAAGTACCGTTTAGTAATCCATGCTGTGTGTGTGTTTCAGATGAATCTCCAGCTAACCCAGCTAATTTATTCTACGCACAGAAGGCCTAGCCTACAGTGTGGGAATTTAACAGGTCATCTCAGTGGTGGTGGGATGTTATTGTTCCAGGTTTCACAAATGCTCAGTGGCTGCATAACTTCAGGATGTCAGAACAAATGTTTAACTATCTGTGCAACAAACTACGTCCAGCCCTGGAAAGACAGAACACAACGTACCGCCAATGTGTGCCAGTAAAGAAGCGAGTGGCTGTGGCTCTGTGGAAACTTGCAACAGGTTCAGAGTACCATAGTGTTGGACATCTTTTTGGAGTCAGCGTCATGACGGTGTGCAAGTGTATGCGTGAGTTTTGTGTGGCAGCAGAGACATTGCTTGTCCCAGAACAAATCTGCATGCCTACTGAAGAGAGGTTCACAGAAATGGTCACTTACATTGCGAACCGATGGGGGCTCCCACACTGTGTGGGTGCGATTGATGGCAGCCATATACAGGTAGTCCCCGATTTACGAGTGTAGTGATATAGGCCTCTGTCTTGACCTTCAAGTACACCTCTCTGCATCTCTTTAGAACTCTCAGTGTTACACCTTCTTGAAGCCTTCAAGGAGACGAGTAAACACTATTTTGGTTAACAATTATTATGAATTAATGGACACTAATTAATCAGATTGAACTTTCTCTTTAATGTGTGTTAATTCAGAATTGATCAAACAGTATTTTTGTCATTTCAATGATGATCTGTTACTTGCATGACTTTGACCCTTCGGCTGGTTTATTTCTGCAGAAGCAAGCAGTCTTTGAATCTAAAGCACAAGGTCAGAGTAAACGTTTAACTTGCAGCTTCTTTT
>JBBPBX010074113.1:0-17658 GCA_038048925.1 Garcialebias charrua
GGTTTCTTTTCACAAAGATGGCCTCCTTTACTCCTCTCTCAAACCATCGTTCCTCTCTATCAAGGATGTGAACATCTTCATCCCTGAAAGAGTGACCTCTGGCCTGGAGATGAGTGTAGACTGCAGAGTCCTGACCTGATGATGTTGATCTTCTGTGCTGGGCCATCCTTTTGGCCAGTGGCTGTTTAGTTTCCCCGATATAAGACTGATCACAGCCCTCCTGACACTGAACAGCATACACAATATTACTCTGTTTGTGCCGGGGGACTGGATCTTTGGGATGAACCAGTCTTTGCCGTAATGTATTTTGGGGTTTAAAAGCCACTGGGACGTTGTGTTTAGAAAATAAACGTCTCAATGTCTCTGAAACTCCCGCAACATACGGAATGACCACTGGTCTGGGTCTGGGTTCCTTCTTTTCACCTGATGGCTGGCTGGAGTCCTGTTTGGGTTTCTTCTCTGCTTTCAGGAAGGCCCAGTTAGGATATCCACATTTCTCTAGAGCCTGTTTTGTGTGTGATTTCTCCTTCTGTCTGGCTGCTGAGTTAGTGGGGACGCTGTCTGCTCTGTGGTACAGAGTCCTGATGACTCCTAACTTGTGCTCCAGAGGGTGATGGGAGTCAAACTGTAAATACTGGTCTGTGTGGGTGGGTTTGCGGTACACCTCAGTTTGCAAATTTCCTCTATCAGAAACAGAGACCTCACAGTCCAAGAAAGCCAACCTGCCATTTCTTACATCTTCTCGTGTGAACTTGATATATTTATCCACAGAGTTGATGTGATGGAGGCCTCCGAGTTCAACTGTCCCCCTCCTACAATGCTGTGATTGCTGGTATCACTCAGCCCTCTGTGAATAGCAAACAACCATCAGGGTGCTAACGATCCATTGTTAGGCTGATGGTCCTCCTTGATCATGTGAGCAGCTGGTTTCAGGCTGTCATCAGCCAACTGGTTGTGTAACACTGTGAGAGGGTGCTATTTATAAGACTGAGCTGAACCCAGCACCTCAGACTGAGGAAGTCTTTCGGACGAAAGACGAAACGTTTCTACAATTTTTTGCTTTGTTTTGTTTTTTTGTTTTTTGAATGTCCAGAGGACCAGACTTAGCTTTTTTAGATTTTTCTACCTGGATTATTGAGCATGCATCAGGGTAATCCTTTTATCCTTCTCTATATTCTGTAATTGTAGAACTTTAATCTCCTCCACCACGTCCAGGATATCCCTTTGTTGTAACCTGACGGTTAAGACTTCCTCACCCAGAAAGTCTAGAGATTTCTTGATATCTTCCATCTCCTCAGCAGAGCGAGCTCTTTTCAGGGACATTTTACTGTGTTGGTTCCCTTCCCTTCCTGGTGACACTGGAGAGGCCTGGTGGGTTAGCTGCTGCTCTCAGCAGTAGCTTGAAGCACAAACAATACAAACCCAACGTTCAGCTCTTTTCTACCTGTACCTCACTCACAGGTGCGTTGGAGTCCTGACGTGCTCTTGCGTCTCCTGGTCATGCTTCTCTCCGGTGCTTGAAGCAGATTTACTCCATTTATTTCCCACCACCTTGCCTGGTGGCTAATGGTGGAGAACTGCAGTCCCAAAGTCAATCCCTGATGGCTGAAAGAGGAGTCCTGGCTTGGTGCTGGGCCTTGAGCCTAGTTTTGGCCCTGAGACAAAGCCTAACAGCTAGGCCTTGTGACACATAAGGAGCCTGGACTAGGCCATGTAGTTAACCATATAGATGAGGAAAGTTCCTTCACGTTGGTGAAGATTCTCAGTCATCCAGGACATGATAAATCAAAAAGTCAAATCAAAATCATTGAATTGATAAAGCTCCTCGGATGAGAAGCGAAACGTCTTCTGTTACAAATAAAGTCCAGTTGATCTTGAATTGAACGCCTTTTTGATTCCTTCACGTTCACATTTTGTTTCTTTCTAAAAACTCCAAAGGCTTGTGTTAGACTGAAGGGGGCTCAGTCTCCATGTGCTGAAGCAGCTGTTGAAGGTTTCAGGGCTTCACTGGATAACAGCTCGCTACTTTTGACACAGAGCACATTAAATCAAGAAGTCAGAGAAGACTAAAGATGATTTTTATTGGACCATTTCTTTCCTACTAAAAGAAACAAAAGTAGATTTTAAATATATATAAAAAAAAAAAACACAGCGGATCAAGTACAGGAAAATGTAGACTCCAGAATAGATGTAAAGTCAAAAGGCAGGTTGTAAAGACAATGGTTAGGATGTGAAAACAACTGCAGACAAACAGTGATTAGAAGCAGGCGGAGGTTAACAATCGAGGCCGAGACACAAAACAAGGTGAAAGAGTACACGGATGATCCGGGGAAACAGCACTGGAGCTGAAGACGAATACTGAAGGGACTAATTACTGCAGTGAAAACAGCCACAGTGTGGAAGTGGAATAATTAAGTCAAGAAGCAGAAAGAAAAGATGGTTGGGGGGGGGGGATGTGTGTCAAGCCAAGTTCAAGAGATCACAGCAGCTGAGCAGAAATCAAGGTGTGGATCCTTGAAACACTCCAAAAAAGCTCCTATTTCCTGGAACACCCTACAAAAAGATCTGAAGCTCTCCACCTTGACCTCTCTGAGTGGCTTAACATCTGCCAAGTTCCTCCTGAAGACCAACGCAGACATGTTCCTGTTTTTAGTTTTCTACATCACTTCATAATGGAGCTGGTTTTGTATCTTTTTTTTACAGATAATTTTATTTCATTTATTTTCAATTCATATATTTTTTATGATTGTCTACTGTTGTCTTTGTACTGATAGCTGTTATTATTGTATCCACCGCTAGGGGAGCTGTAGGCTACTGCATGTACAGAACGTAGAAGAAGAGTTGCAATAAAGAGGTTATCAAGCTAGCACACGAGGCTTTTTCCCGATGTTTTATTCTTACTAAGAATAAGAACAGGACAGGGTCGAACAAGAAGCAACACAATGATGGATGCATTAAAACCGCCAAGTCCGTTGAAACTGACTGGAAACGTGGATGCAAGTTGGAGATCTTTTAAACAGCAGTTCATGCTGTACCTCGCTGCTGTCGGAGTGGAGCGGCGGGCAGATGAAAGGAAAATAGCCATGCTGCTCACCGTCGCCGGAACAGAAGCGATAGAAGTCTTCAACACGTTTGTGTTTGCTCAACCCGAGGACAAAGATAAGTTTGAAGACGTTGTGAAGAACTTTGACGAACATTGTCTGTCAAAGAAAAACGAAACTTATGAGAGGTACGTCTTTTGCTCACGCCTACAGCAAGCAGGTGAGTCATTTGATACCTTCCTCACAGACCTCAAGCTTAAAGCTCAGTCCTGTAATTTTGGTGACCTCAGAGACTCACTGATAAAAGATCAGATAGTGTTTGGCACCAATGACAAGAAACTGAGAGAGAAATTATTGAGAGAAACGGAGCTAACGTTGGACAGTACTATAAAAATATGTCAAGCCAGCGAGTTGGCACGACAGCATGTCATCTGTTTTCAAGAGCCTGCACAAAGAACAGCACATCAAGAAGATGAGTATGTCAATGCAGTGATGAAAAGAAAACCTTGGAACAATTTTTTAAATGATGACATTAAAAGCAAAGACAATAATGAAGAAATTTACAGTTGCAAAAGATGTGGTGAAAAACACAGACAAAGACAATGTCCTGCCTTTGGTAAAAAATGTGCAACATGCAAAGGACTAAACCATTATGCTAAAATGTGTTTCTCCAAGAAGAGAGGACAAGAAATCCACACAATGCAGGAGGACACAGCTGACTGTGCATTAAGTGAAACATTTTACATCAAAATGGTGTCACAAGATGAAGATGCCAGCTCAGTCTTCAAAAGCAGACGCTGTTAAAACTGTAAATGTGGTCTCAGAAGACAAATGGACTGCTCCACTATTAGTTAATGGGACCATAGTTACATTCAAAATTGACACTGGGGCCAAAGTTAACTTAATCAGCGAAAGGGATTTCAACACATTAAAGGAAAAGCCTAAAATTCAGTCAGAAAAAGTCTCACCTCTGAAGGCTTATAACAACCAACCGATACAAACAAAAGGTGGCTGCAGACTGAATGTAACAGTAAAAGGCAAAGAGCATAATCTACTGTTTACCATTGTGCCTAATGGGCATGAGTCTCTCATAGGAGACGAAACATCTGAAGACCTAGGACTGGTCAAGAGGATCTATCAGATTAATGCTGACAACATAGAAATATCTAAACAAGACAAAAGACTGGAGCACCACCAGCAGTGTGAAGGAAGCACAGACATTGTAGATGCACTGTCACGAGCACCAGCACCAAGCAGTGACAAGCTGGGCATCTCTGTATCTGAGGATGCAGAAACACATGTAAACATGGTGACTGCCACACTCCCTGCATCTGATGTAATGTTGCAGAAAATTGTACAGGAAACAGCAAAAGATCCTCTGCTACAAAAAGTGTCCCATCAAATCCAAAATGGTTGGTCCAAAGGGGTCTGCTCAGGGTTTTACCCTGTTCGTGAAGATTTGTGTTTGACCAATGGACTGCCTGCTGAGACAGAACAGGATTGTCATTCCTCAGTCCATGCGAAAGGACATGCTTCAGCGTATCCATGAGGGACATTCGGGTGTAGAAAAATGCAAACGCAGAGCAAGGGAAGCTGTTTACTGGCCAGGCATCAACAAGGACATTGAGGAAATGATACAAAAATGTGAAACATGCCTCAAACATCACTACAAGCAAACAAAAGAGCCAATGGCAGAGCTACCTACTACACCATGGCAAAAGGTAGGCACAGACTTATTTCATCTGGACGGAAAGGACTTTCTGCTGGTGATTGACTACTACTCGAATTATCCAGAAGTGGTACAACTTTCCAGTACATCAGCAAAGTCAGTAATCACACACATGAAGGGATTCTGTCATCAGTGACAATGGTCCACAATATGACTGTGTAGAGTTTCGGGACTTCGCAAAACAATATGGATTTAAGCATATCACGTCTAGTCCCTTGTATCCACAAGCAAATGGACAAGCCGAAAAGGGGGTTCAAATAGTGAAGAGACTGTTTAAAAAAGCCAGAGACAGTAAGACTGACCCTAACCTGGCTCTACTAAGCTATCGAGCTTCACCACTGGAGTGTGGGTCATCACTTGCTGAGCTACTGATGAATCGCAAGCTTCGTACCACAATACCACACGTTTTAAAGGAGAATGATAAACGTGACAACAAGCTTATGGACAAAAGGATGAAACTCAAGTACCGACAGAAAAGGAACTATGACAAGACGGCAAGACGTCTGGCACCTATTCATGAACGAGATGTTGTGAAGATTGCAGGTCCTGAGTTCTGGGACAGAAAAGCAACGGTGCTAAATGAAGTAGGACCCAGTTCGTTTACTGTTAAGACAGAAAATGGACAAGTGTTCAGAAGAAACCGGAGGAGTCTGTTAAAGGTTCAAGATGCTAACCATCAGGTCGAAGAGGATGAATCTGAACAACAGAGTGTTACATCAGATGAACACCATAATGAACCTCTTTCACCTTCACCTACAACAGAGACACTGAGAAGGTCTTCCCAAACTAGGAAACCTCCAGAGAGGCTCATAGAACAATTGTGAATTATTATGTTAAAAAAATAATAATAATAATAATTTGCAAATATTGTGTTTGCTTGTTGAAATGTAAAATATAATTTGTGCAGTAGTTAATTTGGTCATACTGGTTAAGATAAAAAATAATAATAATAACATTCTTGATAAGAAACAGAATTGTGTATTAGAAAAAAACATGTTCAATGTCAGGAGTGTTAATACTATCAGAGTTTGACTGTGTTTAAAGAGTTTGAATAGTTATTCAAAACCTGTCAGGAAAGGGGATGTACTGTTAGCTGTTATTATTGTATCCACCGCTAGGGAAGCTGTAGGCTACTGCATGTACAGAACGTAGAAGAACTTTGAATACTTTGAGATTTTCATTAATGAAAACTGCGTTATAAATTAAATTCATTATTATTATTATTATTATTAAGAAGAGTTGCAATAAAGAGGTTATCAAGCTAGCACATGAGGCTTCTTCCCGATGTTTTATTCTTACTAAGAATAAGAACATTACAGTCATCACTGTTTGTTAAATCACGTCTCTCTTGTAAATGAGTCCTTGAGGCTCAATGAGAACAACCTGTAGAAAAAAAAGGTTGAAGAAAAAGAAATGAAGTTTTACAATTTGTAAGCTGTAAGAGCAGATTTAGTTTAAACATTTTGGTTTAGTGGTTGGTTCTTACAAAAAGCTGATAAATGTGACAATAAAGGCTTAAACAAAGGTAAGATGTTGTATAAGAGAAGAGCCAGATTTATTTAATTAATAATAAATAAAGCATTGAATATGGAGTTGCAGGAATGTAATTCATAAATATTTAGTTTCTGTTTTCAACATTTACTTTCTTAAAGTGAGTAAAAATGTTTTTAGTTGTGTCAAAATGAAAAAGGAGGACTTAAAAAAACACATTTCAATGTAAAGTTGTTTTATAAAAAAGGTTTTAGTTGTTTGAAGCGGCATCTTTAAACATTTTAAATTAACCATATTGTATTGTTTTATTGTTGTTATTTCTGCAGTCTTTACAGTATTCATTATCCAAAGGGTTGTGTCAATAAAAGGTATAAAAGGCTGAAGTGGAGGCTGCAGGCTCTGATCCTGGACTGTGGCTCGACAGTAAAGTGGACTGGACGACACCCTCGACCATCTGCACACACACGCTTAGAGCTTGAGGAGGCTGCAGTCGTTGAACATCTGCAGGAAACTCCCACCAGTTTGTGGTTGCCAGGGCTCTTTTCTACACCGTGGTGTGCTGGGAGGGAGCAGATCCAAGGATTCTGACAAACTGATCAGGAGTTCTGAAGGCGCTCGTGGTGACGGTGGCAGAGAAGAGGACTCTGGACAAACTGATGGACATCAAGGTTCAAAGTTCATGGTAACTGTATTGCCATTCTCACCACATGTGGTACATGAGGTGGAATGAAACTGTGTACAGTTACACCTAAAAACAGCAAAATATAAAGTATAAAATGAAAGAGTATACAAGGATCTATG
This sequence comes from Garcialebias charrua, assembly GCA_038048925.1. Taxonomy (NCBI): domain Eukaryota; kingdom Metazoa; phylum Chordata; class Actinopteri; order Cyprinodontiformes; family Rivulidae; genus Garcialebias; species Garcialebias charrua. Next base: position 7,063 of record JBBPBX010074113.1, read on the forward strand.
ATACACGCTAAACACTAATAATATAATATGGTGTAATAAACAGCAGCCTGAACATGAGTCTGTTCTGAGCAGATGGTATGAATATAGCAGCTTTTATTAAGAAATCAGCAGCATGGATAATCAGCAGCATGGATAATCAGCAGCATAAATAACAGTCTCTTGAGTAAATAATTTTGTGTATTTTTATGATTTTTCAACTGTTAACTTTATAACAGGTTATACATTTAACATTTAATAGTCATTAAAGTGAAAATGTATCTCATGATGAAACCAGCAGAGTTTTTTTATTATTATTATTTTATCTTCACTGATAAAAAAAACAAAAAAAAAACCCTTTTTTTTTAATATATAAAATGTTTTTTAAAATATCTATAAAAGCTAAGTCTGGTTCTCTGGACATTCAAAAAACAAAACAAAACAAAGTAGAAACGTTTTGTCTTTCTTCCGAAAGACTTCCTCAGTCTGAGATGCTGTATTCAGCTCAGTCTTATAAATAGCACCCTCTCACAGTGGATCAACCAGTTGGCTGAATAGCAAACAACCATCAGGGTGCTAACGATCCATCATTAGGATGATGGTCCTCCTTGATCATGTGAGCAGCTGGTTTCAGGCTGTCATCAGCAAGAGCCGAAGTTACTTGTGTTTTGTTTTGTTTTTTTTGTTTTTTTGAGAGTCAATAAAACAGAGAGGGGCTGTTTTTTTAGCTTTATTCGTGCTTATGTGTAATGACATATATGACTTTATGTCACTCACAGCAGGAAAAACAGGATTTGTGCATGCAACAGGGTTACTAGCTTTTTGTACCGTGCTACAAATAAAGTCTGTACATGAAGAGATCATTTCCCATACCGCGTGGGCGGGTGATCGTGTAAAGTCAAGACGTGAACCTGGTTCATCAGGCACGCGTTTGTCTGGTGTCCCGGTTCACTGAGGAGGCCCTGTGTCTGACCGCCTGGCGGGGAACAAACCTGTTTTTGCTCCATGCGTGTTCGGTGCGAGGTGGGCCTGGCGGTGGTCTCTGCCGATGCTCATCCTTGTATGCTGGCCGCTTCTGCGGTGGGGCACGCGTTGCTGAGCGGTGTCAAGGTTGCGCAGGTCTGCCTCCAGTAGACTCCCTGGGGGGGGCGAAGCTTCTCCTGGGAATGCCCACCCGGAGAGCTTCAGCCTGTTTGCGCCTTTGGTCTAGCTTGGTCTGAATTTGATCCAAAGCTTTCCCAAACAATCCCGTCGGTTCTATCAAGTGGTGGAGAAAAAGCACCCTTTGTCCCTCGGGGAGATCAGTTAAAGTCATCCACAGATGGCGTATTGCGATGGCCACTTCCGCCATGCCTCTGCCTCGAGCAACAACGGCTGTCCCCATCATGTGGAGCATGAAGTCTGTTGCCCTGCAGGCTTCATCCAGCAAGTCAGCGGCAGCTTGCTTGTCCGTCGTTACCTGGAGCTGTTGCAGCTTTTCAGCCAGGTAAGCCTGCATCAACGCGGACGCGTTCATGGCGCGCGCCGCAAGTCCCAGAGCTCTGTAGCATTTCTCGAGCAGAGAAGCTGAAGCTCGACAGGCTTTGCTGGGGAGAGTTGGTTTTGTTCCAGATGACTTGGGAGCCAGGTGAGACGCCAGTGTGTCCTCAATTTGAGGCACGTTGGCTATTCCCACCTCATCCATCCCGTCCACGTCGAGGAACTGTGAGAGTGGTAAGAGTATGGGAGCTCTGGGCTGAGGCCAGGTGCGAGTTAGTTCTGTGAGGAAGTCCGGTAACACGGGCATCCTTTGCCTTGTGGTGGCATGCTGCTTTGAGTAAAAATAGTTTCCTACCAGCCTCGTGATCTGTTGACGAGGTGGAGGCTCTGGCCATGGGATGTGTAACGCGTCCGTTGCTCTGTGGCACAGGTCGAACAGAGCAGGGATGGAAAAGTCAGTTTCCGGGAGCACAGGTACCGGGGTTTGGGAGAGGTCTTCTCCCTGTTCCTCGAATTCGACGTCTGCGTCCTCCGCGGAAAATTCGCCTGAGGCTGAAATCGAGATCTCATCCTTGTTCATTATGCCTCGAGTGTCGAACTCGACTGTTAGGTCCACCATAGGAGCCAGCACGTCAGTGCTGTCACCCCATTCGTCTCGTGTGCTGTCGTGCAGAGCCATGTTCTCGAGCTTCGGCGTGGGAGTGAGGGGCTCGGTGGTGTCCGCATCCGCTGGCACTGCTGGGGCGCACATGGCCTTGGCAACGAGGTCGACCCGGTGCCGCAGCACCGCCTCCAGCATCTGGCTGCAGTGTGGGCAAAAGTTGGGCGCATCCAGTGCTGTTTTTGCATGTAACATTCCCAAGCAGACGGGACAGGCCTCATGGGTGTCCGTCGCTGCGAAGGAGAAACCGCATCCGCTAGGACAAGCATGCAAAGTTGGGCTCGCTGTCCTGCTGGTTTTCCTCGGAAGTCTTGTCTTTTGCTTTCCTTTCTCCGGAGGCATGTCCGAGATAAGGCGAGCGAGTCCTTCCAGAATCCTTTTTCTTTTAATTTGAGATGTCTCCTCCGTTACGTCACATTCCCTGGCTAGCCCGCTACGAATTAGCAGGGGTAGCGGTTGTGACGCAGATAGCGCCGTCGAGCGAAGCAGTCTGTGGAGAGAGGAGAAGAAAATACTTCGGGGTTAAGAAAAAATGTGCTGGACTAGCTTTTGCTAGTCCAGCTGTACGCAGGAATAATTCTCTGTGCGCTCTGTGTAGGAAGCAAGCTCACCACTGGTTGAGTGATGAAGCAACAGAGAAGTCCCGCGAAGAGAGGTAGTTCAGGTTTAAGCGAGGTGAAGGGCAAAAAAAAGATGGATGGACGTCAGCCGCTTAAATACCCAGAGGGCGGGGCCTCTGGCGCGAAGCTGACGCCCTAGCCGTAAAGGCGTGAATTTATTCCTTCAGGTAATCGCGCGGGGGCGCAATTCCCATAGCAAGTATGTTGCACTGAGAGAACTTGCTTGAAAGGGAACTGACTAGGAGGTAACGTTATTTAGCAGGGAGGATAAGAATGCTGCATATATCCATACAGGAATGAACTTTGTGGTTACTTGTTCAAGACAAACATATAAAAAAAAAGTTACGATTAGTAGAAGGTACAAAATATCAGTTACACATAAATGTACCTTGTTCAGGAATAGGATATATTGAGCTGTATTGTTATTTCAAATATTTCTGAATAACAAATATTTTTTGTTTGATTTGCATAAAAGCTGCAGGCAGCCACACTTCAGTTCTGCCACCAGTAAGTGTTCTGCCTGACTCATACGTGGTGCCGGCACTTTCAGAGCGCTTCACGTTTAAAGTTTGTGGGTAAATCAACAAAATAACCTCTGTCAAAAAGGCAGCAAAGAGAACAGTACACAATGTGTATAATGAGGCAAAGGGGAGTCATCAGAAAACTAATATGTAACAAACTGCACCAACTGTGCCATGAGAGCTTCGGCCTGCAGCTTAGCCCTTCAGATCTTTGTTGCTTCAATTAAAACAAGAAAAAAGACAAAAATGATCCTGGCCAAACACAAACAGCAACGGTCGTTTTTCATCAAGTAACAACACAGACTCCACAGAAACATACACGTTCTACTGAGAGCTCAAACTGATCCAACCAATGAAAACCACGTTTTGTGAGTTCGCCTGAAGAAAAGGGGCTGAGGCCGTTTGGATGATACAAAAACAGCTTTGGTTTGGTTTCATGTTTTTTATTTATTTTCTAAACTGTAGAGGAAATAATTAAATAAAATCTCAGTAAATAATTAGATGTAATTCTAAGTAATTCAGATTCATCAAAGTATGAACTATTTCAAGGGTGTGTATTTTACAGCTGTCTTAATTCATTTGTACTTGCTGTCACTCAGCAGCAGTGATCTTGTATCTGTGGTAGTAAAACACAACTCGTTGTCTCGTTGTGTACCAGTCTATGATTGTGTATTAATTGATGGTTGTCTCTGAATCTTTGGACAGTCTGTCCTGGTCTGACACACCCGGCTGTCAACCTTCCTGTTGTGTAGGACTGCCACAAACCACCTGGACATTGTACGCAGGAGCTCTGGGTGCTTTTTATTTCTTGATCAAATCACATTTCTTTAATCAAAACATATTGAAAAAGATAATGACTTCATAGATAATAAAATTAATTAATGTAATTTGTTGGCCATGAAGGATGAAACATTTAAAATGACAAAGGAATGAACAAGTGAGGCCTGGAGACGGCTCCGTCCTTCACAAGCTTGCTGTGCACTCAGGGCACGTGTTAATAGTGCGATCATCCTCGCTCACTTCTAGCTTTTTAACACTTGCTCTGTATCAGAGTCAATATGTTTTTTACCCCCTTACATTGTAAACTGTAAAGAGATTTTTGTTGTAAAACTGAATTGTTACGTGTTATAACGAGGCTGCAGCTCGATGGTCAGTGACAGTTTTGTATCAATACTTTTTTTAAAGGGCTTCATGTATTTTTCTTTAAATCTCACTTGTTTAAACTGTTCTGTGTGTCAATGTTTGCCACATTTTGTCCATTGACAAATTAGCCTGTTGAACCCAAATGCAAGAAGAGAATGACTTACTAGGAGGCGCAGGAAAAACTTAAAGTGTTTATTTACAACAAAACTGCCAAAGGCTGGCAGGGCAACAAGAACTATTAAACTAAACTAAACTGGAATGAACTAAACTGAAGAGGTACTTACTGAACACTCAGGGAAACAGAGGAAGAGCAGAACACAACACCTTGGAAGGATAAACCTGAGACAACCACAAGACTGAGAGGAGCTGAATATATACCCAGACACACTGATTACACATGACATCCACCTGTGATGATTACAACTAGACACAGGTGAGACAGGGACAGAAACAGAGCTGAACTAAACACAAGAAGACAGAACACAGAAAGCTGAATTAAACAGAAGGCTGATTTAAACAAACGTGAAGACTAGATTAAACACAAAAGACTGAAACAAAACAGAAAGCTGAATTAATAATAATAATAATACATTTAATTTATAATGCACTTTTCATTAATGAAAATCTCAAAGTGCTACCAAGTGCAACAAAATTAAAGATCAAATAAAACAAGTGATAAAACAAGTAAAATCAATAATAGCATCAACTATCAAGAGGAGGCAGAGTAGGCTCGCTTAAAAAGAAAGGTCTTCAAGCCGCTTTTAAAGTCAACCAGTGACTGTGGAGCTCTCAGGTAGTCAGGGATGGAGTTCCATATGCGGGGGGCAGCCACACAGAATGCCCGGTCTCCCATGGTCCTTAATTTGGTTCTCGGAATGTGAAGGAGATGACTGTTCTGTGACTGTAGATACCGGGTGGATGAATATGGAACAATAATGTCCTTTAGATAATCTGGTGAAGTTCCATGTAAGAATTAAGCAGAAGGTTGAATTAAACAAACATGAAAACTAGATTAAACACAAAAGACTGAAACACAAACAGAAAGCTGAATTAAGCACCAACAGACAGAACACAGAAACCAGACAACTAGGAGACATAGGACTGGATTGAATACAAACAGACAGACCATGACATAACCTCCCCCTCAAGGGACGGCACCCAACACCCCTTAAGACCAAAAACACACAAGAAACACAGAACAGGGTGGGAGGACGGGGGAAAACACAAGGACGGAGGGCAAGAATAATCCATCCATTTTTTTCTGCTTATCCGGGGTCGGGTCGCGGGGGTAGCAGCCTAAGTAGGGAGGCCCAGACTTCCCTCTCCCCAGCCACTTGGAGCAGCTCCTCTGGGGGAATCCCAAGGCGTTCCCAGGCCAGCCGAGAAACATAGTCCCTCCAGCGTGTCCTGGGTCTTCCTCTGGGTCTCCTCCCGGTGGGACATGCCCGGAACACCTCACCAGGGAGGCGTCCAGGAGGCATCCTAACCAGATGCCCGAGCCACCTCAACTGGCTCCTCTCGATGTGGAGAAGCAGCGGCTCTACTCCGAGTCCCTCCCGGATGACTGAGCTTCTCACCCTATCTCTAAGGGAGAGTCCAGACACCCTGCGGAGAAAACTCATTTCAGCCGCTTGTATCCGAGATCTCGTTCTTTCGGTCACAACCCAAAGCTCATGACCATAGATGAGGGTGGGAACTGAGAGCTTTGCCTTTTGACTCTCTCTCTTCACCACGACAGACCGGTACAGCGCCCGCTTCACTGCGGATGCTGCACCTATCCGCCTATCGATCTCACGCTCCAGTTTTCCCTCATTCGTGAACAAGACCCCGAGATACTTAAACTCCTCCACTTGGGGCAGGACCTCCTCCCCGACCCGGAGAGGGCATGCTACCCTTTTCCGGCTCAAGACCATGGCCTCGGATTTGGAGGAACTGATCCTCATCCCGGCCGCATCACACTCGGCTGCAAACCGCTCCAGCGAAAGCTGTAGATCACGATCTGATGAAGCCAATAGGACCATATCATCTGCAAAAAACAGAGAAGCGATTCTAAGGCCACCAAAACGGATCCTCTCAACACCTTGGCTGCGCCTAGAAATTCTGTCCATAAAAGTTATGAACAGAATCGGTGACAAAGGGCAACCTTGGCGGAGTCCAACTCTCACTGGAAACGAGCCTGACTTACTGCCGGCAATGCGGACCAAGCTCTGACACCGGTCGTACAGGGACCTAACAGCCCATATCAATGGGCCTGGTACCCCATACTCCCGGAGTACCCCCCACAGAACCCCCCGAGGGACGCGGTCAAATGCCTTTTCCAAGTCCACAAAGCACATGTAAACTGGTTGGGCAAACTCCCACGCGCCCTCCAGGACCCTGCTGAGGGTGTAGAGCTGGTCCAGTGTTCCACGACCAGGACGAAAACCACACTGCTCCTCCTGAATCCGAGGTTCGACTATCCGACGGACCCTCCTCTCCAGAACCCCTGAATAGACCTTACCAGGGAGGCTTAAGAGTGTGATCCCCCTATAGTTGGAACACACCCTACGGTCCCCCTTTTTGAATAGGGGAACCACCACCCCAGTCTGCCAATCCAAGGGAACTACCCCCGATGTCCACGCGATATTGCAGAGTCGCGTAAGCCAACACAACCCCACAACATCCAGAGCCCTAAGGAACTCAGGGCGAATCTCATCCACCCCTGGAGCCCTGCCACCGCGGAGCTTTTTAACCACCTCGGTGACCTCAGCACCAGAGATTGGAGAGCCCGACCCAAAGTCCCCAGGCTCCGCTTCCTCAGTGGAAGATGTGCCAGTAGGATTGAGGAGGTCTTCGAAGTATTCCGCCCACCGACTCACAACATCCGAGTTGAGGTCAACAGCACGCCATCCCTACCATAAATTGTGTTGGTCGCATACTGCTTCCCCCCGAGACGCCGGATGGTGGACCAGAATTGTCTCGGAGCCGTACTGAAGTCATTCTTCATGGCGTCTCTGAACTCCTCCCATGCCCGAGTTTTTGCCTCAGCTGCACTGAATTTGCCACATGAGCACTGAAGTCCCCCAGTAGAACAAGGGAGTCCCTAGGAGGCGCACCCTCCAATACCCCTCCAAGGACTCCAAAAAGGGTGGATAATCTGCGCTGCCGTTTGGCGCATAGGCACAAACAACACTCAGTGCCCGTCCCCCCTCACGTAGGCGAAGGGAGGCTACCCTCTCTTTCACCGGGGTGAACCCCAACGTACAGGCACCAAGATGGGGGGCAACAAGTATGCCCACTCCTGCTCGGTACCTCTCACCAAGGGCAACTCCCATGGGCGTAGCCAGAATTTTATGAGGGACGGTTTGTTAAAAATAAATGTGGACCTTGTGAGTTAAACATGCCTCAATAGCTCAGTGGAAACGGCGTTGGGTTGTTGTTCCAAACCTTATGGGTTCAATTCCTACATGGTACAATGTTTTTTTTTTTTTTATTCATTCCAGATTAAAAAAACACAAGAAAACTATTTACAAAACAACAAGAAATAAAACAATACATGAAATGAAAGGAAGCAGAAGAAGAAAATAATCTTATTATATCTGCCCCTTCTCAAACTAATTTTTTTTTCAAACACTCGATTCAAACAACTAATTTTACGTTTGTCTTTTATTGGATAAAAAAGGAGTTAATATGCCTGTTAACACATTCTACTTTTTTATCAAATAAAAGAGTGTTTGAAAAAAAAATTGATTGAGAAAGGGCAGATATAATAAGATTATTTTCTTCTTCTGCTTCCTTTCATTTCATGTATTGTTTTATTTCTTGTTGTTTTGTAAATAGTTTTCTTGTGTTTTTTTTTAATCTGGATTGAATAATAAAAATAAAAAAACGTTGTACCATGTGGGAATTGAACCCATAAGGTTTGAAACGGCAACCCAATGCTGTTTCCACTGAGCTATTGAGGCATGTTACGGTATATTGGTCAACTTTTCCTTTAAACGAACCACCCTTCATAAAATCCCTAGATGGGACTCCATAGGCAAAGTGGGCGTTCCGTCCAAACCCCCCGAACCCCCCTTGCCTACGTCCCTGCAACTCCAGAGTGGAAGAGTGTCCAACCCCTCTCAAGGAAACTGGTTCCAGAGCCAGAGCCATGCGTTGAGGTGAGTCCGACTATTTCTAGCCGGAACCTCTCAACCTCACACACTAGCTCAGGCTCCTTCCCCACCAGAGAGGTGACATTCCATGTCCCAATGGCCAGCTTCTGTAGCCGAGGATCAGACCGCCAGGGTCCCCGCCCTCGGCCACCACCCATCCCACATTGCACCCGACCCCTTTGGCCCCTCCCATAGGTGGTGAGCCCATGGGAAGGGGGACCCACGTCTCCTCTTCGGGCTGTGCCCGGCCGAGCTCCATGGGTAAAAGCCCGGCCACCAGGCGCTCGCCAACGTGCCCCACCTCCGGGCCTGGCTCCAGAGTGGGGCCCCGGTGACCCGCGTCCGGGCGAGGGAACATTGATTCCATTAGTGTTACTCATCATTGGGGTCTTTGGGCTGCACTTTGTCTGGTCCCTCACCTAGGACCTGTCTGCCTTGGGTGACCCTACTAGGGGCATGAAGCCCCTGACAGCATAGCTCCTAGGATCATTGGGACACTCAAAGCCCTCCACCATGGTAAGGTGGCAGCCCAGGGAAGGGTGTTTAATCTTTAACTAGATTAAACACAAAACACTGAAACACAAACAGAAAGCTGAATTAAGCACCAACAGACAGAACACAGAAACCAGACAACTCATAGACATAAGGCTGGATTAAATACAAACAGACAGACCATGAGAACCTCCCCCTCAAGGGACAGCATCCAAAACACCCAAAGACCCAAAACACACAAGAAACACAGAACGGGGTGAGAGGACGGGGGATTACACAAGGACGGAGGGCAAGAATAATCTAAACAAAAAACGACAGGATGAGGCCTGGGAACCAAACACAAAAGTCTAAACACAAGAAAAAATAAAACAACGAAAGGTCAGGGGACGACCGGAAGGCCGTCCACCACCAGGAGCCAGGTCATTCGGGCGACCGGGAGGTCGTCCATCACCAGGAGCCAGGTCAGGCGGGCGACCGGGAGGCCATCCATCACCAGGAGCCAGGTCAGGCAACACAGGGACCCGAGGAACTGTGTCTGGCACCAAGGTGACACGGGGGGCTACAGACGTGACACAGAGGTAGACGTCGAAGATGAGGCCTCGGGAGCTGCTGCTGTCGAAGACGAGGCCACGGGAGCTACAGACGTCGAAGACAAGACCTCGGGGGCTACAGACAGCAAAGAGTCTTAGGCGGCATCTTCGGCGGTCGAGGTGGAATCTTCGACGAAATCTTCGTCGGAAGAACTAGGAACCGATGAGTCGGGCGATGAGTCGGGCGATGAGTCGGGCGATGAGTCGGGCGATGAGTCGGGCGATGAGTCGGGCGATGAGTCGGGCGATGAGTCGGGCGATGAGTCGTTCTCCAGATCTTCTGCGGCAGGTGTTGGTGAGATGGGCATCGAGTCTGTAGTCGTCGGCGATTAGAGCGTCAAGGAGTCTATGTTGAGTCGTCGGTGGCCCCGGGACCCTCCGTCGTTGTAGAGACGTCGGCGGCGCCGGGAACCTCCGTTGATGTAGAGGCGTCGGCGGCGTAGGGACCCTCCCTCGATGTAGAGGCGTCGGCGGCGCCGGGACCCTCCGTCGATGTAGAGGCGTCGGCGGCGTCGGGACCCTCCGTCGATGTAGAGGCGTCGGCGGCGCCGGGACCCTCCGTCGATGTAGAGGCGTCTGCGGCGCCGGGACCCTCCGTCGATGTAGAGGCCTCGTTGGCGCCGGGACCCTCCATTGATGTAGAGGCGTTGGGACCCTCTGTCGATGTAGAGGCGTCGGCGGTGCCGGGACCCTCTGGGGATGTAGGGACGGTATCTTCTGCGGTAGAACTAGGAGCCGAAGAACCAGGAGCCAAGACTGCAGTTGTTGTGGGACCAGGGACCAGAGACTGGGCCGAAGCTGGGGCCACATACGTTGCCGACAGAGAGCCCTGCCATCGTTCCAACTATTCCTTTGTGCGAGGGCTGTACCGGACCTCCGGTAAGCGGGGCAACCAGGCAAAGAGTGAGGTGGGGATGGGTAGCAGGGTGCAACGGCGAGGCGAGGTGGAGATGGATTGCGCTGGGAGTCGATGGTTCT
>JBBPBX010074114.1:0-17657 GCA_038048925.1 Garcialebias charrua
ATCAGTGAGCCCTTGTGGACACATTGATATGGTGGGCTAACATATGACTCCAGAGCGCCCCTAGATTATTCAAACTGTTATATCTCAGTGATACATCATCCGATCTGAACCAGATTTATTGTGCATCATCAGTGAGCCCTTGTGGACACATTGATATTGTGGTTTAACATGTGACTCCAGAACGCCCCCTAGATTATTCAAACTGTTATATCTCAGTGAGACATCATCCGATCTGAACCAGATTTATTGTGTGTGTGCACCTCTGGTGCGGAGTAGACACGAGAGACTTCGAAATGGCGACTGAGCGGACGAGCTGGAGCTCGCGTGGTCGCCTCAATAAGGTCCGAGCAGTGCTAAGCTGCTTCGGGCCTCAATGCTGCTTGCAGCTTTAATTATTATTAGGCCCGAAGCAGCGAAGCGCTGCAAGGACCTATTGTAATTGTAGTGTTTATTATTATTATTAGGCCCGAAGCAGCGAAGCGCTGCAAGGACCTATTGTAATTGTAGTGTTTATTAGGCCCGAAGCAGCGAAGCGCTGCAAGGACCTATTGTAATTGTAGTGTTTATTATTAGGCCCGAGCAGCTAAGCGCTGCGAAGGCCTATTGTAATTGTAGTGTTTATTATTTTTATTATTTTTATTCTGTTCCCAAAAGAAGTGGCATTTTGGGGGCTTTATCATATATGAAAACTCACCAAATTTGGCGGACTCGTCAGGACTGGTGAAAAATTACGTATTTTGGGGGCGTGGCAAAAATTGCCACAGAAACGGCTCAAGAGCGCCCCCTAGAAATTTTCAAAATATCCTCCGCATGACCTTAGTTTGACGTAGAATCATGAAATTTGGTACACTTGTCCAACTCACCAAGATATACAGAAAACCCTCTGGCACCAATGTTGTACAATAAATGGGAAGGCGGCCATTTTGGAACGATGACCAAATTTTCACCCCTTTTTGGCCGTTTACAGCCTCTGCATTTGAACGAACTCCTCCTATGAATTTCGCTCGATTTGGTTCAAACTTGGCCAGTTTCTTCATAAGGCATGGGGGAACAAACGACATCAAAATTGTGCGTTTTCATGAATGCTGAAGGGGCGGGGCCAGACGTCAAAGTTGGACATCTCGCCATGAAAAACGAAACGCTTACAGCTCTTACACGAAAAGAGTCTAATACATCAAACCTTCAGTTATTGACCCACATCCGGTCCCCTGCAAAACTGTATGGTCAAATCATGACATCACTTAAGCCACGCCCCCTGACAACAGGAAGTGTAAAGTTTTACTTTGAAAGGTCCATATCGGACCCGTGTTACCTAATCAGCGTGACATTGTGTCCAGTGACTAAAGACATGTTGGTGTAACAAGCTTTCCAGCACTGTTCGTTTTGGGTGGAGCAAGTGGGCGTGGCGACATGGCGAAGTAAGACGTAACGCCATCACCATACGTTTGGATCTAAAATCCACAGATTTGATCCGAGGAGTACCAAAATCAGTATGATCGATCATTGCCCACCCCTTGAACAGGTGTTTATGCTAATTAGCAAATCGCTACAGAAACGGCTCAAGAGCGCCCCCTAGAAATATTCAAAATACCCTCCGCATTGACCTTAGTTTGACGTAGAATCATGAAATTTGGTACACTTGTCCAACTCACCAAGATGCACAGAAAACCCTCTGGCACCAATGTTGTACGATAAATGGTAAGGCGGCCATTTTGGAACGATGACCAAATTTTCACCCCTTTTTGGCCGTTTACAGCCTCTGCATTTCAACGAACTCCTCCTAGGGATTTCGCTCGATTTGATTCAAACTTGGCCAGTTTCTTTATAAGGCACGGGGGAACAAATGTTATCAAAACTGTGCGTTTTCATGCATGCTGAAGGGGCGGGGCCAGACCTCAAAGTTGGACATCTCGCCATGAAAAACGAAACGCTTACAGCTCTTACACGAAAACTGTCTAATACATCAAACCTTCAGTGATTGACCCACATCCGGTCCCCTGCAAAACTGTATGGTCAAATCATGACATCACTTAAGCCACGCCCCCTGACAACAGGAAGTGTAAAGTTTTACGTTGAACGGTCCATATCGGATCCCTGTTACCTAATCAGCGTGACATTGTATCCAGTCACCGAAGACATGTTGGTGTAACAAGCTTTCCAGCACTGTTCGTTTTGGGTGGAGCAAGTGGGCGTGGTGACGTGGCGAAGTAAGACGTAACGCCGTCACCATACGTTTGGTTCTAAACTCCACAGATTTGATCTGAGGAGTACCAAAATCATTATGATCGATCATTACCCACCCCTTGAACAGGTGTTTATGCTAATTAGCAAATAGCCTCCATAGCGCCCCCTAGATTATTCAAACTGTTGTATCTCAGTGATACATCATCCGATCTGAACCAGATTTATTGTGCATCATCAGTGAGCCCTTGTGGACACATTGATATGGTGGGCTAACATTTGACTCAAGTGCGCCCCCTACATTATTTCTATAGTTATATCTCAGTGATACATCATCCGATCTGAACCAGATTTATTGTGCTTTATCAGTGAACACTTCGACACACATTGATAATGGTATGTAAATTTTTACTCCATAGCGCCCCCTATATTATTACTACAGTTATATCTTAGTGATACATTATCCGATCTGCACGAGATTTATTGTGACTTTATCAGTGAACACTTCTACACACATTGATAATGGTATGTAAATTTTTACTCCATAGCGCCCCCTATATTATTACTACAGTTATATCTTAGTGATACATTATCCGATCTGCACGAGATTTATTGTGATTCATCAGTGAACACTTCGACACACATTGATAATGGTATGTAAATTTTTACTCCATAGCGCCCCCTATATTATTACTACAGTTATATCTTAGTGATACATTATCCGATCTGCACGAGATTTATTGTGATTCATCAGTGAACACTTCGACACACATTGATAATGGTATGTAAATTTTTACTCCATAGCGCCCCCTATATTATTACTACAGTTATATCTTAGTGATACATTATCCGATCTGCACGAGATTTATTGTGATTCATCAGTGAACACTTCGACACACATTGATAATGGTATGTAAATTTTTACTCCATAGCGCCCCCTATATTATTACTACAGTTATATCTCAGTGATACATCATCCGATCTGAACCAGATTTATTGTGTATCATCAGTGAGCCCTTGTGGACACATTGATATTGTGGGCTAACATTTGACTCAAGTGCGCCCCCTACATTATTTCTATAGTTATATCTCAGTGATACATCATCCGATCTGAACCAGATTTATTGTGCATCATCAGTGAGCCCTTGTGGACACATTGATATGGTGGGCTAACATTTGACTCAAGTGCGCCCCCTACATTATTTCTATAGTTATATCTCAGTGATACATCATCCGATCTGAACCAGATTTATTGTGCATCATCAGTGAGCCCTTGTGGACACATTGATATGGTGGGCTAACATTTGACTCAAGTGCGCCCCCTACATTATTTATATAGTTATATCTCAGTGATACATCATCCGATCTGAACCAGATTTATTGTGCATCATCAGTGAGCCCTTGTGGACACATTGATATGGTGGGCTAACATATGACTCCAGAGCGCCCCCTAGATTATTCAAACTGTTATATCTCAGTGAGACATCATCCGATCTGAACCAGATTTATTGTGTATCATCAGTGAGACCTTGTGGACACATTGATATTGTGGTTTAACATGTGACTCCAGAGCGCCCCCTAGATTATTCAAACTGTTATATCTCAGTGAGACATCATCCGATCTGAACCAGATTTATTGTGCGTGTGCACCCCTGGTGCGGAGTAGACACGAGAGACTTCGAAATGGCGACCGAGCGGACGAGCTGGAGCTCGCGTGGTCGCCTCAATAAGGTCCGAGCAGTGCTAAGCTGCTTCGGGCCTCAATGCTGCTTGCAGCTTTAATTAGGCCCGAAGCAGCGAAGCGCTGCAAGGACCTATTGTAATTGTAGTGTTTATTATTTTTATTTTTATTTTTATTTTTATTTTTATTTTTATTCCCCCCAAAGAAGTGGCCTTTTGGAGGCTTTATCATATACGAAAACTCACCAAATTTGGCGGACTTGTCAGGACTGGTGAAAAATTACGTATTTTGGGGGCGTGGCAAAAATCGTCACAGAAACGGCTCAAGAGCGCCCCCTAGAAATTTTCAAAATACCCTCCGCATTGACCTTATTTTGACGTAGAATCATGAAATTCGGTACACTTGTCCAACTCACCAAGATGCACAGAAAACCCTCTGGCACCAACGTTGTACGATAAATGGTAAGGCGGCCATTTTGGATCGATGACCAAATTTTCACCCCTTTTTAGCCGTTTACAGCCTCCGCATTTGAACGAACTCCTCCTATGTATTTCGCTCGATTTGGTTCAAACTTGGCCAGTTTCTTCATAAGGCACGGGGGAACAAACACTATCAAAATTGTGCGTTTTCATGAATGCTGAAGGGGCGGGGCCAGACATCAAAGTTGGACATCTCGCCATGAAAAACGAAACGCTTACAGCTCTTACACGAAAAGAGTCTAATACATCAAACCTTCAGTGATTGACGCACATCCGGTCCCCTGCATTACTGAATGGTCAAATCATGACATCACTTAAGCCACGCCCCCTGACAACAGGAAGTGTAAAGTTTTACTTTGAAAGGTCCATATCGGACCCGTGTTACCTAATCAGCGTGACATTGTGTCCAGTGACTAAAGACATGTTGGTGTAACAAGCTTTCCAGCACTGTTCGTTTTGGGTGGAGCAAGTGGGCGTGGCGACATGGCGAAGTAAGACGTAACGCCATCACCATACGTTTGGATCTAAAATCCACAGATTTGATCCGAGGAGTACCAAAATCAGTATGATCGATCATTGCCCACCCCTTGAACAGGTGTTTATGCTAATTAGCAAATCGCTACAGAAACGGCTCAAGAGCGCCCCCTAGAAATATTCAAAATACCCTCTGCATTGACCTTAGTTTGACGTAGAATCATGAAATTTGGTACACTTGTCCAACTCACCAAGATGCACAGAAAACCCTCTGGCACCAATGTTGTACGATAAATGGTAAGGCGGCCATTTTGGAACGATGACCAAATTTTCACACCTTTTTGGCCGTTTACAACCTCTGCATTTCAACGAACTCCTCCTAGGGATTTCGCTCGATTTGATTCAAACTTGGCCAGTTTCTTTATAAGGCACGGGGGAACAAATGTTATCAAAACTGTGCGTTTTCATGCATGCTGAAGGGGCGGGGCCAGACCTCAAAGTTGGACATCTCGCCATGAAAAACGAAACGCTTACAGCTCTTACACGAAAACTGTCTAATACATCAAACCTTCAGTGATTGACCCACATCCGGTCCCCTGCAAAACTGTATGGTCAAATCATGACATCACTTAAGCCACGCCCCCTGACAACAGGAAGTGTAAAGTTTTACGTTGAACGGTCCATATCGGATCCCTGTTACCTAATCAACGTGACATTGTATCCAGTCACCGAAGACATGGTGGTGTAACAAGCTTTCCAGCACTGTTCGTTTTGGGTGGAGCAAGTGGGCGTGGTGACGTGGCGAAGTAAGACGTAACGCCGTCACCATACGTTTGGTTCTAAACTCCACAGATTTGATCTGAGGAGTACCAAAATCATTATGATCGATCATTACCCACCCCTTGAACAGGTGTTTATGCTAATTAGCAAATAGCCTCCAT
The DNA here is from genome assembly GCA_038048925.1 of Garcialebias charrua. Taxonomy (NCBI): domain Eukaryota; kingdom Metazoa; phylum Chordata; class Actinopteri; order Cyprinodontiformes; family Rivulidae; genus Garcialebias; species Garcialebias charrua. The sequence continues at coordinate 5,757 of JBBPBX010074114.1, forward strand.
AGCGCCCCCTAGATTATTCAAACTGTTGTATCTCAGTGATACATCATCCGATCTGAACCAGATTTATTGTGCATCATCAGTGAGCCCTTGTGGACACATTGATATGGTGGGCTAACATTTGACTCAAGTGCGCCCCCTACATTATTTCTATAGTTATATCTCAGTGATACATCATCCGATCTGCACAAGATTTATTATGCTTTATCAGTGAACACTTCGACACACATTGATAATGTTATGTAAATTTTTACTCCATAGCGCCCCCTATATTATTACTACAGTTATATCTTAGTGATACATTATCCGATCTGCACGAGATTTATTATGCTTTATCAGTGAACACTTCGACACACATTGATAATGTTATGTAAATTTTTACTCCATAGCGCCCCCTATATTATTATTACAGTTATATCTTAGTGATACATTATCCGATCTGCACGAGATTTAATGTGATTCATCAGTGAACACTTCTATACACATTGATAATGGTATGTAAATTTTTACTCCATAGCGCCCCCTATATTATTACTACAGTTATATCTCAGTGATACATTATCCAATTTGCACGAGATTTATTGTGCTTTATCAGTGAACACTTCGACACACATTGATAATGGTATGTAAATTTTTACTCCATAGCGCCCCCTATATTATTACTACAGTTATATCTTAGTGATACATCATCCGATCTGCACAAGATTTATTGTGCTTTATCAGTGAACACTTCGACACACATTGATAATGGTATGTAAATTTTTACTCCATAGCGCCCCCTATATTATTACTACAGTTATATCTTAGTGATACATTATCCGATCTGCACGAGATTTATTGTGATTCATCAGTGAACACTTCTACACACATTGATAATGGTATGTAAATTTTTACTCCATAGCGCCCCCTATATTATTACTACAGTTATATCTCAGTGATACATTATCCGATCTGCACGAGATTTATTGTGCTTTATCAGTGAACACTTCGACACACATTGATAATGGTATGTAAATTTTTACTCCATAGCGCCCCCTATATTATTACTACAGTTATATCTTAGTGATACATTATCCGATCTGCACGAGATTTATTGTGATTCATCACTGAACACTTCTACACACATTGATGATGGTATGTACATTTTTACTCCATAGCGCCCCCTGTATTATTACTACAGTTATATCTTAGTGATACATTATCCGATCTGCATGAGATTTATTGTGCTTTATCAGTGAACACTTCGACACACATTGATAATGGTATGTAAATTTTTACTCCATAGCGCCCCCTATATTATTACTACAGTTATATCTCAGTGATACATCATCCGATCTGAACCAGATTTATTGTGTATCATCAGTGAGCCCTTGTGGACACATTGATATTGTGGGCTAACATTTGACTCAAGTGCGCCCCCTACATTATTTCTATAGTTATATCTCAGTGATACATCATCCGATCTGAACCAGATTTATTGTGCATCATCAGTGAGCCCTTGTGGACACATTGATATGGTGGGCTAACATTTGACTCAAGTGCGCCCCCTACATTATTTATATAGTTATATCTCAGTGATACATCATCCGATCTGAACCAGATTTATTGTGCATCATCAGTGAGCCCTTGTGGACACATTGATATGGTGGGCTAACATATGACTCCAGAGCGCCCCCTAGATTATTCAAACTGTTATATCTCAGTGATACATCATCCGATCTGAACCAGATTTATTGTGCATCATCAGTGAGCCCTTGTGGACACATTGATATTGTGGTTTAACATGTGACTCCAGAGCGCCCCCTAGATTATTCAAACTGTTATATCTCAGTGAGACATCATCCGATCTGAACCAGATTTATTGTGCGTGTGCACCCCTGGTGCGGAGTAGACACGAGAGACTTCGAAATGGCGACCGAGCGGACGAGCTGGAGCTCGCGTGGTCGCCTCAATAAGGTCCGAGCAGTGCTAAGCTGCTTCGGGCCTCAATGCTGCTTGCAGCTTTAATTAGGCCCGAAGCAGCGAAGCGCTGCAAGGACCTATTGTAATTGTAGTGTTTATTAGGCCCGAAGCAGCGAAGCGCTGCAAGGACCTATTGTAATTGTAGTGTTTATTATTAGGCCCGAAGCAGCGAAGCGCTGCAAGGACCTATTGTAATTGTAGTGTTTATTATTTTTATTTTTTATTTTTATTTTTATTCCCCCCAAAGAAGTGGCCTTTTGGAGGCTTTATCATATACGAAAACTCACCAAATTTGGCGGACTCGTCAGGACTGGTGAAAAATTACGTATTTTGGGGGCGTGGCAAAAATCGTCACAGAAACGGCTCAAGAGCGCCCCCTAGAAATTTTCAAAATACCCTCCGCATTGACCTTATTTTGACGTAGAATCATGAAATTCGGTAAACTTGACCATCTCACCAAGATGCACAGAAAACCCTCTGGCACCAACGTTGTACAATAAATGGGAAGGCGGCCATTTTGAAACGATGACCAAATTTTCACCCCTTTTTGGCTGTTTACAGCCTCCGCATTTGAACGAACTCCTCCTATGAATTTCGCTCGATTTGGTTCAAACTTGGCCAGTTTCTTCATAAGGCACCGGGGAACAAACAATATCAAAATTGTGCGTTTTCATGAATGCTGAAGGGGCGGGGCCAGACGTCAAAGTTGGACATCTCGCCATGAAAAACGAAACGCTTACAGCTCTTACACGAAAAGAGTCTAATACATCAAACCTTCAGTTATTGACCCACATCCGGTCCCCTGCAAAACTGTATGGTCAAATCATGACATCACTTAAGCCACGCCCCCTGACAACAGGAAGTGTAAAGTTTTACTTTGAAAGGTCCATATCGGACCCGTGTTACCTAATCAGCGTGACATTGTGTCCAGTGACTAAAGACATGTTGGTGTAACAAGCTTTCCAGCACTGTTCGTTTTGGGTGGAGCAAGTGGGCGTGGCGACATGGCGAAGTAAGACGTAACGCCATCACCATACGTTTGGATCTAAAATCCACAGATTTGATCCGAGGAGTACCAAAATCAGTATGATCGATCATTGCCCACCCCTTGAACAGGTGTTTATGCTAATTAGCAAATCGCTACAGAAACGGCTCAAGAGCGCCCCCTAGAAATATTCAAAATACCCTCCGCATTGACCTTAGTTTGACGTAGAATCATGAAATTTGGTACACTTGTCCAACTCACCAAGATGCACAGAAAACCCTCTGGCACCAATGTTGTACGATAAATGGTAAGGCGGCCATTTTGGAACGATGACCAAATTTTCACCCCTTTTTGGCCGTTTACAGCCTCTGCATTTCAACGAACTCCTCCTAGGGATTTCGCTCGATTTGATTCAAACTTGGCCAGTTTCTTTATAAGGCACGGGGGAACAAATGTTATCAAAACTGTGCGTTTTCATGCATGCTGAAGGGGCGGGGCCAGACCTCAAAGTTGGACATCTCGCCATGAAAAACGAAACGCTTACAGCTCTTACACGAAAACTGTCTAATACATCAAACCTTCAGTGATTGACCCACATCCGGTCCCCTGCAAAACTGTATGGTCAAATCATGACATCACTTAAGCCACGCCCCCTGACAACAGGAAGTGTAAAGTTTTACGTTGAACGGTCCATATCGGATCCCTGTTACCTAATCAGCGTGACATTGTATCCAGTCACCGAAGACATGTTGGTGTAACAAGCTTTCCAGCACTGTTCGTTTTGGGTGGAGCAAGTGGGCGTGGTGACATGGCGAAGTAAGACGTAACGCCGTCACCATACGTTTGGTTCTAAACTCCACAGATTTGATCTGAGGAGTACCAAAATCATTATGATCGATCATTACCCACCCCTTGAACAGGTGTTTATGCTAATTAGCAAATAGCCTCCATAGCGCCCCCTAGATTATTCAAACTGTTGTATCTCAGTGATACATCATCCGATCTGAACCAGATTTATTGTGCATCATCAGTGAGCCCTTGTGGACACATTGATATGGTGGGCTAACATTTGACTCAAGTGCGCCCCCTACATTACTTCTATAGTTATATCTCAGTGATACATCATCCGATCTGAACCAGATTTATTGTGCATCATCAGTGAGACCTTGTGGACACATTGATATTGTGGTTCAACATATGACTCCAGAGCGCCCCCTAGATTATTCAAACTGTTATATCTCAGTGAGACATCATCCGATCTGAACCAGATTTATTGTTCATCATCAGTGAGCCCTTGTGGACACATTGATATTGTGGTTTAACATTTGACTCAAGTGCGCCCCCTACATTATTTCTATGGTTATATCTCAGTGATACATCATCCGATCTGAACCAGATTTATTGTGATTCATCAGTGAACACTTCTACACACATTGATAATGTTATGTAAATTTTTACTCCATAGCGCCCCCTATATTATTACTACAGTTATATCTTAGTGATACATTATCCGATCTGCACGAGATTTATTATGCTTTATCAGTGAACACTTCGACACACATTGATAATGTTATGTAAATTTTTACTCCATAGCGCCCCCTATATTATTACTACAGTTATATCTTAGTGATACATTATCCGATCTGCACGAGATTTATTATGATTCATCAGTGAACACTTCTACACACATTGATAATGGTATGTAAATTTTTACTCCATAGCGCCCCCTGTATTATTACTACAGTTATATCTTAGTGATACATTATCCGATCTGCACGAGATTTATTGTGCTTTATCAGTGAACACTTCGACACACATTGATAATGGTATGTAAATTTTTACTCCATAGCGCCCCCTATATTATTACTACAGTTATATCTCAGTGATACATCATCCGATCTGAACCAGATTTATTGTGCATCATCAGTGAGCCCTTGTGGACACATTGATATGGTGGGCTAACATTTGACTCAAGTGCGCCCCCTACATTATTTCTATAGTTATATCTCAGTGATACATCATCCGATCTGAACCAAATTTATTGTGAATAATCAGTGAGCCCTTGTGGACACATTGATAATGTGGTTTAACATATAACTCCATAGCGCCCCCTAGATTATTCAAACTGTTATATCTCAGTGAGACATCATCCGATCTGAACCAGATTTATTGTGTATCATCAGTGAGACCTTGTGGACACATTGATATTGTGGTTTAACATGTGACTCCAGAGCGCCCCCTAGATTATTCAAACTGTTATATCTCAGTGAGACATCATCCGATCTGAACCAGATTTATTGTGCGTGTGCACCCCTGGTGCGGAGTAGACACGAGAGACTTCGAAATGGCGACCGAGCGGACGAGCTGGAGCTCGCGCGGTCGCCTCAATAAGGTCCGAGCGGCGCTAAGCTGCGAGGGCCTCAATGCTGCTTGCAGCTTTAATTAGGCCCGAAGCAGCGAAGCGCTGCAAGGACCTATTGTAATTGTAGTGTTTATTATTTTTTTTTTTTTCTTCCGCCAAAAGAAGTGGCCTTTTGGAGGCTTTATCATATACGAAAACTCACCAAATTTGGCGGACTCGTCAGGACTGGTGAAAAATTACGTATTTTGGGGGCGTGGCAAAAATCGCCACAGAAACGGCTCAAGAGCGCCCCCTAGAAATTTTCAAAATACCCTCCGCATTGACCTTAGTTTGACGTAGAATCATGAAATTTGGTACACTTGTCCAACTCACCAAGATGCACAGAAAACCCTCTGGCACCAATGTTGTACAATAAATGGTAAGGCGGCCATTTTGGAACGATGACCAAATTTTCACCCCTTTTTGGCCGTTTACAGCCTCCGCATTTGAACGAACTCCTCCTATGAATTTCGCTCGATTTGGTTCAAACTTGGCCAGTTTCTTCATAAGGCACGGGGGAACAAACGATATCAAAATTGTGCGTTTTCATGAATGCTGAAGGGGCGGGGCCAGACGTCAAAGTTGGACATCTCGCCATGAAAAACGAAACGCTTACAGCTCTTACACGAAAAAAGTCTAATACATCAAACCTTCAGTTATTGACCCACATCCGGTCCCCCGCAAAACTGTATGGTCAAATCATGACATCACTTAAGCCACGCCCCCTGACAACAGGAAGTGTAAAGTTTTACGTTGAACGGTCCATATCGGACCCCTGTTACCTAATCAGCGTGGCATTGTGTCCAGTGACCGAAGACATGTTGGTGTAACAAGCATTCCAATACTGTTCGTTTTTGGTGGAGCATGTGGGCGTGGCGACGTGGCGAAGTAAGACATAACGCCATCACCTTACGTTTGGTTCTAAAATCCACAGATTTGATCCGAGGAGTACCAAAATCAGTATGATCGATCATTGCCCACCCCTTGAACAGGTGTTTATGCTAATTTGCAAATCGCTACAGAAACGGCTCAAGAGCGCCCCCTAGAAATATTCAAAATACCCTCTGCATTGACCTTAGTTTGACGTAGAATCATGAAATTTGGTACACTTGTCCAACTCACCAAGATGCACAGAAAACCCTCTGGCACCAATGTTGTACGATAAATGGTAAGGCGGCCATTTTGGAACGATGACCAAATTTTCACCCCTTTTTGGCCGTTTACAACCTCTGCATTTCAACGAACTCCTCCTAGGGATTTCGCTCGATTTGATTCAAACTTGGCCAGTTTCTTTATAAGGCACGGGGGAACAAATGTTATCAAAACTGTGCGTTTTCATGCATGCTGAAGGGGCGGGGCCAGACCTCAAAGTTGGACATCTCGCCATGAAAAACGAAACGCTTACAGCTCTTACACGAAAACTGTCTAATACATCAAACCTTCAGTGATTGACCCACATCCGGTCCCCTGCAAAACTGTATGGTCAAATCATGACATCACTTAAGCCACGCCCCCTGACAACAGGAAGTGTAAAGTTTTACGTTGAACGGTCCATATCGGATCCCTGTTACCTAATCAACGTGACATTGTATCCAGTCACCGAAGACATGGTGGTGTAACAAGCTTTCCAGCACTGTTCGTTTTGGGTGGAGCAAGTGGGCGTGGTGACGTGGCGAAGTAAGACGTAACGCCGTCACCATACGTTTGGTTCTAAACTCCACAGATTTGATCTGAGGAGTACCAAAATCATTATGATCGATCATTACCCACCCCTTGAACAGGTGTTTATGCTAATTAGCAAATAGCCTCCATAGCGCCCCCTAGATTATTCAAACTGTTGTATCTCAGTGATACATCATCCGATCTGAACCAGATTTATTGTGCATCATCAGTGAGCCCTTGTGGACACATTGATATGGTGGGCTAACATTTGACTCAAGTGCGCCCCCTACATTATTTCTATAGTTATATCTCAGTGATACATCATCCGATCTGCACAAGATTTATTATGCTTTATCAGTGAACACTTCGACACACATTGATAATGTTATGTAAATTTTTACTCCATAGCGCCCCCTATATTATTACTACAGTTATATCTTAGTGATACATTATCCGATCTGCACGAGATTTATTGTGCTTTATCAGTGAACACTTCGACACACATTGATAATGTATGTAAATTTTTACTCCATAGCGCCCCCTATATTATTATTACAGTTATATCTTAGTGATACATTATCCGATCTGCACGAGATTTAATGTGATTCATCAGTGAACACTTCTATACACATTGATAATGGTATGTAAATTTTTACTCCATAGCGCCCCCTATATTATTACTACAGTTATATCTCAGTGATACATTATCCAATCTGCACGAGATTTATTGTGCTTTATCAGTGAACACTTCGACACACATTGATAATGGTATGTAAATTTTTACTCCATAGCGCCCCCTATATTATTACTACAGTTATATTTATTATTTTTTTTTTTTTTTTCTTCCCCCCAAAGAAGTGGCCTTTTGGAGGCTTTATCATATACGAAAACTCACCAAATTTGGCGGACTCGTCAGGACTGGTGAAAAATTACGTATTTTGGGGGCGTGGCAAAAATCGTCACAGAAACGGCTCAAGAGCGCCCCCTAGAAAATTTCAAAATACCCTCCGCATTGACCTTATTTTGACGTAGAATCATGAAATTCGGTACACTTGTCCATCTCACCAAGATGCACAGAAAACCCTCTGGCACCAACGTTGTACAATAAATGGGAAGGCGGCCATTTTGAAACGATGACCAAATTTTCACCCCTTTTTGGCCGTTTACAGCCTCCGCATTTGAACGAACTCCTCCTATGAATTTCGCTCGATTTGGTTCAAACTTGGCCAGTTTCTTCATAAGGCACAGGGGAACAAACAATATCAAAATTGTGCGTTTTCATGAATGCTGAAGGGGCGGGGCCAGACGTCAAAGTTGGACATCTCGCCATGAAAAACGAAACGCTAACAGCTCTTACACGAAAAAAGTCTAATACATCAAACCTTCAGTTATTGACCCATATCCGGTCCCCCGCAAAACTGTATGGTCAAATCATGACATCACTTAAGCCACGCCCCCTGACAACAGGAAGTGTAAAGTTTTACATTGAACGGTCCATATCGGACCCCATTTACCTAATCCGCGTGGCATTGTGTCCAGTGACCGAAGACATGTTGGTGTAACAAGCATTCCAATACTGTTCGTTTTTGGTGGAGCATGTGGGCGTGGCGTAGTGGCGAAGTAAGACATAACGCCATCACCATACGTTTGGTTCTAAAATCCACAGATTTGATCCGAGGAGTACCAAAATCAGTATGATCGATCATTGCCCACCCCTTGAACAGGTATTTATGCTAATTAGCAAATCGCTACAGAAACGGCTCAAGAGCGCCCCCTAGAAATATTCAAAATACCCTCCGCATTGACCTTAGTTTGACGTAGAATCATGAAATTTGGTACACTTGTCCAACTCACCAAGATGCACAGAAAACCCTCTGGCACCAATGTTGTACGATAAATGGTAAGGCGGCCATTTTGGAACGATGACCAAATTTTCACCCCTTTTTGGCCGTTTACAGCCTCTGCATTTCAACGAACTCCTCCTAGGGATTTCGCTCGATTTGATTCAAACTTGGCCAGTTTCTTTATAAGGCACGGGGGAACAAATGTTATCAAAACTGTGCGTTTTCATGCATGCTGAAGGGGCGGGGCCAGACCTCAAAGTTGGACATCTCGCCATGAAAAACGAAACGCTTACAGCTCTTACACGAAAACTGTCTAATACATCAAACCTTCAGTGATTGACCCACATCCGGTCCCCTGCAAAACTGTATGGTCAAATCATGACATCACTTAAGCCACGCCCCCTGACAACAGGAAGTGTAAAGTTTTACGTTGAACGGTCCATATCGGATCCCTGTTACCTAATCAGCGTGACATTGTATCCAGTCACCGAAGACATGTTGGTGTAACAAGCTTTCCAGCACTGTTCGTTTTGGGTGGAGCAAGTGGGCGTGGTGACATGGCGAAGTAAGACGTAACGCCGTCACCATACGTTTGGTTCTAAACTCCACAGATTTGATCTGAGGAGTACCAAAATCATTATGATCGATCATTACCCACCCCTTGAACAGGTGTTTATGCTAATTAGCAAATACCCTCCATAGCGCCCCCTAGATTATTCAAACTGTTGTATCTCAGTGATACATCATCCGATCTGAACCAGATTTATTGTGCATCATCAGTGAGCCCTTGTGGACACATTGATATAGTGAGCTAACATTTGACTCAAGTGCGCCCCCTACATTATTTCTATAAATATATCTCAGTGATACATCATCCGATCTGAACCAGATTTATTGTGCATCATCAGTGAGCCCTTGTGGACACATTGATATGGTGGGCTAACATTTGACTCAAGTGCGCCCCCTACATTATTTCTATAGTTATATCTCAGTGATACATTATCCGATCTGAACTAGATTTATTGTGCATCATCAGTGAGCCCTTGTGGACACATTGATATGGTGGGCTAACATATGACTCAAGAGCGCCCCCTAGATTATTCAAACTGTTATATCTCAGTGATACATCATCCGATCTGAACCAGATTTATTGTGCATCATCAGTGAGCCCTTGTGGACACATTGATATGGTGGGCAAACATTTGACTCAAGTGCGCCCCCTACATTACTTCTATAGTTATATCTCAGTGATACATCATCCGATCTGAACCAGATTTATTGTGCATCATCAGTGAACACTTTGACACACATTGATAATGTTATGTAAATTTTTACTCCATAGCGCCCCCTATATTATTACTACAGTTATATCTCAGTGATACATTATCCGATCTGCACGAGATTTATTGTGCTTTATCAGTGAACACTTCGACACACATTGATAATGTTATGTAAATTTTTACTCTATAGCGCCCCCTATATTATTACTACAGTTATATCTTAGTGATACATTATCCGATCTGCACGAGATTTATTGTGATTCATCAGTGAACACTTCTACACACATTGATAATGGTATGTAAATTTTTACTCCATAGCGCCCCCTGTATTATTACTACAGTTATATCTTAGTGATACATTATCCGATCTGCACAAGATTTATTGTGCTTTATCAGTGAACACTTCGACACACATTGATAATGGTATGTAAATTTTTACTCCATAGCGCCCCCTATATTATTACTACAGTTATATCTTAGTGATACATTATCCGATCTGCACGAGATTTATTGTGATTCATCAGTGAACACTTCTACACACATTGATAATGGTATGTAAATTTTTACTCCACAGCGCCCCCTATATTATTACTACAGTTATATCTCAGTGATACATTATCCGATCTGTACGAGATTTATTGTGCTTTATCAGTGAACACGTCGACACACATTGATAATGGTATGTAAATTTTTACTCTATAGCGCCCCCTATATTATTACTACAGTTATATCTCAGTGATACATCATCCGATCTGAACCAGATTTATTGTGTATCATCAGTGAGACATTGTGGACACATTGATATTGTGGTTTAACATATGACTCCAGAGCGCCCCCTAGATTACTCAAACTGTTATATCTCAGTGAGACATCATCTGATCTGAACCAGATTTATTGTGTATCATCAATGAGCCCTTGTGGACACATTGACAAGGTGGGCTAAATTTGACTCAAGTGCGCCCCCTACATTATTTCTATAGTTATATCTCAGTGATACATCATCCGATCTGAACCAAATTTATTGTGAATAATCAGTGAGCCCTTGTGGACACATTGATATTGTGGTTTAACATATAACTCCATAGCGCCCCCTAGATTATTCAAACTGTTATATCTCAGTGAGACATCATCCGATCTGAACCAGATTTATCGTGTATCATCAGTGAGACCTTGTGGACACATTGATATTGTGGTTTAACATGTGACTCCAGAGCGCCCCCTAGATTATTCAAACTGTTATATCTCAGTGAGACATCATCCGATCTGAACCAGATTTATTGTGCATCATCAGTGAGTCCTTGTGGACACATTGATAAGGTGGGCTAACATTTGACTCAAGTGCGCCCCCTACATTATTTCTATAGTTATATCTCAGTGATACATCATCCGATCTGAACCAGATTTACTGTGAATCATCATTGAGACATTGTGGACACATTGATATTGTGGTTTAACATATGACTCCAGAGCGCCCCCTAGATTATTCAAACTGTTATATCTCAGTGATACATCATCCGATCTGAACCAGATTTATTGTGCATCATCAGTGAGCCCTTGTGGACACATTGATATGGTGGGCTAACATTTAACTCAAGTGCGCCCCCTACATTATTTCTATAGTTATATCTCAGTGATACATCATCCGATCTGAACCAGATTTATTGTGCATCATCAGTGAGCCCTTGTGGACACATTGATTTTGTGATTTAACATATAACTCCATAGCGCCCCCTAGATTATTCAAACTGTTATATCTCAGTGAGACATCAT
>JBBPBX010074115.1:0-10612 GCA_038048925.1 Garcialebias charrua
AGGAAGCCCATTTCAGTCACTTGGATCTTGTTCTTTCAGTCCTGATCCAAACCATGACCATAGATGAGGGTACAGACCTTTCCGTCTTCATCACGACTGACCAGAACAACGCACTTGTCCTTTGATTCATCTCCATCCTTCCATCCCTCAGGAACAAGACCCATAGAAGAACTCTCCCCATACCCATGAAGTTCATTCCACACAAGTCCAGTTGATCTTGTATTGAACGCCTTTTTTGATTTATCATGTCCTGGATGACTGAGAATCTTCACCAGCATATTCCACACCTGATTATCTGTTTTTATGTTCAAACAAGACATGGGTTGTGTTTTGTGAACCTGAGCATCTTATAAACAAGTCTTGCAGTTCACTTCCTCTGGATCCAAACAAGATTAAAAGTAAATTTTAGTATTGCCTTCCTCTGGGTGCCAATACATTGGCCCTCATGCACGAACATGTTCGTATTTTTATCCTAAATTTCTCCTACTTTTGTTCGTACGATTCAACAAACTCTTCTATCCTCAAGAAATGTGTGTAAATGTGCCGCGTAAATTTAATGAATCCCACCTGTTCTATCAACCTGCGCGTGCTCGCGGAGAGGTCATTTACATAATTCCCACCCCTCAAAACACCATATAAGGCCACGTTTCCTGCCTTTTGACAGCAGGAAGTGTCCATTCATTCAAACTCAAGAAGTAAAAGGAGGAACTTCACGCGTTCGGAGATCTGCTCTCAGTCGCGCTGTGGCGCACCGCCACCCACCCCCCACCCCCCCCGCAGGTGTCGGATGGTCAAATATTTTTAATTTTAGTGTAAACAACTGTGTAGTTTCACTTATTCAGAAGAGCGTGGCGCACCGCTACCCCCCACCCCCCCGCAAGTGTCGGATGTGTTTTTGAACAGAAGCATTTTAAAATGTCTCGAAACTACAGTTAACTTCATATTAATATAATGCATGTTGTCTCCCGTGGGTCGTACAGTATCAGAAATCAAGAATAAATGGTTTGATCTGAAAATGGCTTCAAAGAAACGTCTCGCCGCAGCACGGACAGGAGGAGATCAAGGAAAAGTCTGCGTTACCGAGATGGATGGACAATAAATGCCATGCTGCGCAAGACGCGTGCCAACATGTTTTGCAGCACAAATGAGTCATGCGCGCTCCTCCTGGTCATCGCGCAACCACATTCTGCAGGTTATATTTCGAATCAGATATAATAATCTATTGCTCCGATGGTGTTTGGCACAGCAGTCCAGCAATAGCATGAAAATCAGTCTTAATTCGTACTTGTTCTGCGGCGGTGTATGGGAATTTTATGTACCTGGGTGTTAATATGAGGAGGGCTTTGATGACCAAGGGGAGCGCACGACTCACTGAAGCCTGCGCGACACACCAGACAAATTAAACTTAAAATTATAATTCTAATTCAAACAGAATAACCTATTGTCAAGAATAATTATGGTGCGTGATTTTTTTAAACCCAAAATATTTTCTAAATAACGAAATATGAAGTTATTAGTGGAGAAAATCCGTCTGGATAACAGCAGACTGACGCTCCTAAAATATACGACAGGTCCGGACCACACGTAAATTTTGTTCGTATCTGAAAAAAATCTTAGGATACGAAAACATTGTTGAATGCCACAAATGATCCTAAATCACTCGTACGCACAGTTTAAGAACAAATCTGTGCATACGAATGGTTCGTGCATGAGGGCCAATGTCCTGCAATTCTAACCTGAGGAAACTTTTAGTGTTAGTTTTGACCTGGATATAAAACTAAGAGAACCACCTTCTTCCACTTGTGTGATGTTGATTAACTCAGGATTCATAGTGGAATAAAAACGAGGATCTGGTCAAATCTACATTTTCAGATGGCTGTAAAGGCAAATCCCTGATTCACCAATTCTGTTACAGTGAGGGCATGTATGAACGGTTGTCCTTGGTGTGCTAGTTTGAGGGACTCTTCTGGAAACTGGCCTCCTTTTTGCCTCGGCAGCACAGTGGAAGTCCCTTTGCAGGTGTTGGGTTGTAATGGATCATCTTGCTCCATGTGTCTCTACTTGGAGAAGCCTCCTCCTAGGTGTTTAGGTCAAAGCAACTGGTTTTTTAATGTTGTTCTTGTACCTCTTCTGCCCTCCTGGGATGTGTTTCCCTTCCAGGGATGGAGCTGGCCATCAAGACGTTGTTTCAGGCATTTGTGTAACGTGACCTGCTCTTTGTAACTGGTGTTGTTGAGTGATGATTGTGGTGATGCTGGGCACCACTGCTACAAAGCTCTCAACAGCCTAGCTCCATCTTGTATAACAGAGCTTATTGTTCCATATTTTACTAACAGAGCACTTTGCTCTCAGACTTCAGGTTTACTTGTGGCAGAGTTTGTAAAAGCAGAACGGGAGTTTTCAGTTCTCAGTCTCCTCTGGTGTAAAACCAACTCACAGTTTCTTGTTTTGTGCAGAACTTCCTCTCAGTCCCTGGATGCCGGACTGTGAGATCGACGTGGACCGCTGCGACTGCCTTCCCAGACCAGAACCCATCCTTCAGCCCAAACCGGTCCACCGCTGCCAACTCAACTTCTCCATCTGCGCCCACAGACATCAACGCTTTGATAAAATCTTGTGTCGGTGAGTCAGACGGTTTTGTTTTAATCGTCAGTGGCTTTTTAAAAACTTCTGTTTATGGATCTGTCCTGGTGTGAAAAGTTGTTACTGTGATGCTCGCAATAACGCCGCCATTTGATTTAATATTAGATATTTTATGTCTAATGTGCTACTTTTAATTGCTTTATATAAAAAAATGTGCCTTTAGAGTGTTTCACACTAACAAACAAACTTCAAAACTATTTCTGACCTCAATGAACCTCTTTTCTCTTCAGATGCAGACTGCATAAGTAGAGATCCACGGTCGGATAAAAGACGATAAGCTGCTCGTCACAGAACAGTGAAATTAATTAATAATTTATTTACAGCCTATTTATGGAGACCACTTTGATTCTACTCACTTGACCATGTTAACTGAGTCTTATTACCAGGCCTGCATTAGTTCATAATGATTGTTTAAGTTTTGTGAATCGTATGTGCTCTTTGTGTACTGAATGTGTAGTTTATGATTAAAGGTTATTTTTTATAACTCAGAGCTGTTATGTAGATTTTTCCTCTCAAAAATATTTAAGAATAAAATTCACTTTAATTTACAACTATTGGAGTAACAAAATTAATTATTCCTTTATATTTTAATTTAAATGAGCTAATTATGATTGTTTTAGGAATTGAAATGATTTGTTGAAGAAATTAGTTGTTAACCCTTCTGCTGCCCTCGGGTCAAAATGACCCACAAAGCCTAAAACGGAGGCTTTGTTGGTCATTTTGAGCCAAGGGCAGCAGAAGGGTTAAACAAAATATGTTGTTTTTCCAATTCAGAAAGAAAACCAAGTCCAGACTCTTTTGCTAACAGAGAGTATTGAATGAAACAAATGTCACATGATCTGTTAGCACTCAGAGTATGTGTTGGGGATGACTCTCAGCAACTACCATGCTGAGGCTCTGTTTACAGAATGCATTTTTTAAGTGAAACTGGAGTTTTTCTGCCCCGGTTCAGCTGTTCATGTATAACAGCGCTTGTTTTTTTTCATTCATTCAACCTTTATTTATACAGGCTAGCCTCGTTGAGTCACGGGGACTCATTTACAAGAGGGACCTGTCTCACTCACACCAAACAACCATCCACTCTCACACTCACACCTAGGGTCAATTTAGAGTCACCAATCAGCCTAACAAGCATGTTTTTTGGTCTGTGGGAGGAAACCGGAGTACCCGGAGGAAACCCACGCATGCACGGGGAGAACATGCAAACTCCACCCAGAAAGGCCCCGGACCGGGATTTGAACCGGCAACCTTCTCGCTGAGAGGCAGCAGCTCTACCAGTTGTGCCACCGTGCTGCCCCTTGTTCTCTCTGAAACAAGGTTTCTGAAACCCGAGTGGAGGCATTTGTCAAATACTCCGCAGGTGTGAAGTCGCCCTCCAGGCGGCTGCATTCAGAAGTTGTTCTGCTCTAACAACCGTAAAATTAATGACAGAGAACAGAGGGTTGTTTGTGCTTCTTGCCCTTTTTCAGCATGTAGGAGCAAACCAACAACATCCTTAGTCCAGAGGAACGTTCCTGTAATCATACACTCCAGTTAAGCCCAGGGTCAGGGTTGCCAGATAAACACAAATATGATTATTTTACCCCCTCCTTTTCTGTACTCGAGTTTATCAAACACACACCTCATCTTAACACCGTCACTCAGCACATAGGACAGTTTGGGTCAAAATATAATGGCTTTAACATGAAAGTTCACCATTTCTTATCTGGCAAACCTGCCTAGCATGGAAACTACATTGGTTCCATGTAATCACATCTTTTTCTTGTTTATTCACCCCAGTAAATATTGGAAAAAAAAACACTGATGGCTTCCAGAGAGCGTGCTTGTGTGAACAGGACCTGAACTTCAGCTCAATATCTTTAAAACTGACTTGAGTTACTATGTAGCCATTTTTAGGTTCCCATCACTGGTTAATTGGACATCATTAACCTCACGCAGACTCTTCCACTGGTACATCTTCATCTTTAAATCACTTCTTGGTCTGCTGCCCTCATACATCTCCTCCTACATGTCTTTGCGTGAGTGCAGCTACAGTGTGCGCTCTCAGGACATGATTACCTGCAGTGTTCCGTCAGTGAGGACTGAACTTGGAAAAAGGGCCTTCTCCTACTCTGCTCCTGCTTCATGGAATATCTTACAAAAAGATCTGAAGCTCTCGACCTTGACTTCTCTAAATGGTTTTCAGAATCTGTTGGAATCCTGGCAAAAACCAATGCAGATTTGTTCCTGTCTTTGATTTTATACGTCTACCTTATAATGTTTTGCTAGTTTTTTGATACTTTGTTAAAAAAAAAAAAAAAAAAATCTTTTGTTTTTTTCTCTCTTTTTGTTTTCTATTGTTTATTGTTTGTTTGTTTATTGTTTAATGAAATTCTATCACTGCTGTTCATTGTTCTTTAGTTTTAGCAGGTCGCTTTCGTAAATGAGCCCATGAGGTTCAAAAGATTTACCTGACTAAATAAAGTTTGAATGAATGAAAAAAATAATGACCGAATGGGTGGCCTGGTACACCTGGACCATAGAAACCATCCCTCAACCATAGAAACTACACCTGGATCACAAAAAGCACATCTGACTGGACCATACAAACCGCACCAGGGTAAAAAATTAAAGTCATGGTGGGGGAAAAAACTATTATTGAACTGTTTGACCTTTGAACCTCATCTATGCTAAGTATGGATCATATTGGTCTTTTTTTATTAATTATTTTTTTATTAAACAATTAGTGTTGAGCCGTACCTGCAGCTCTGATGTATATTTAGATTGACAGCTGTCACATTTTTGTTTAACAATAGCTTGTATGAAACCATACAATACCATAATATCATGTAAGAAAAGACACGTGGTTAAACTGAAATAAAGACTGATGGAAACATTAAGACTCATGAAGACTTATTAAAGTTAAAGTGGAATAAACATCTGCAGAGCTCACTGAAGGCATGAAAACATGTTTTAGCTAATAAAATATTGTAATGATACACCTTTGTCTCTCTGGAAACTGTATTAAAATACCCTGATTAAAATACATTTTTCACTGAAACTCTCAGTGAAATGCAGAACACTGACTTTATTTTGTTAGTTTGAATCAGAACACAGATAAGTCACAAGAGACTCTCTTGTTACTTTGTTTAATTCAGACATAATCAAAGCATAACCTTGTGTTATTAGTACCGGTATGATCATTTGTTATTATGCTGGTGTTATTCTTCAATATGTAAATGATCATTACTATGCTGGTATATTTTTTCAATATGACTTAGTCAAAGAATTATGGCAAAGTTCAAAGTATGGGTCAAGCTGAACTTTCAGTCTTGTTTAGAAATGAGAAAACAGTTTGATCAGATATTCATTTCACTGGTGACTCCTTTCTGTCTGTTTCTCTAAACAATTATTTCTGCTTCTGACTTTCACCTTGAATCCTGATAACGTCAAGTGAACTCTTTGATATGACTCTAATTCCCTCCCACTGGTTGAATGAACCAATGAATGGAGAGGAAAACTCTGATGTACATAATACATAATTCATAATTCCAAAGTACATAAGTACATAATAAAAGATGTACATAATTCCAAGAAATACAAGAGTAAATACAAGACATAAATACAAGAGTACATAATTCCAAGATGGCGCCGGTTGTCATGGCTTGCTATCTAACCCCTCTCCTGAACTTTTTACTGCTGTTCGTGTTCTGCCTTTTTTTCATCGACGATGCATCCTCGCTCCTGGTCTATGATCGCTCAACTCTTCTAAGTCTCCAAGACTCGCTGATCAACACACCGGCTACTGGCAAATATGGACATTTTAAGCCTCCTCCACCTCCACCTTTCTTGGCATCTGTACCAGCGTACCTACAACGCAACGCGACCACGCTGCCACGCAACAAGCGACGCAGAAGACGCGGAACGAGGGCAGGCGTGCTGGTGAGATTTAAAAAGTATCTCTCGTCTCACAACACGCCGACGGCTGACTTACCTCCTGAATTCAGCGTCTTTGATGTCCGCCGTTCCTTCGCTCGTCGCCACAGATGCCTTGTTGCTATCAATCATGACGCCAGCGATCAGTATCCATCTTGTCCCCCGGTGAGGACTGTGAAGCGAGGCTGCGTTAAACAGAACCTCCGCCCGCTCGCTCGAGCTGAGAGTGACGTAACTGGCTGCGTTCCAACCCGTGCAGCACTGTTTAACGCCAGATCGATCACAAATAAAACTTTTATATTAAGTGATTTGATCTCAACTCATCGTCTGGATCTGTTTTTGATTACTGAAACTTGGCAAAAAGCTGGAGACAACAGCTGCTTCTCTGAGCTTCTTCCAAATGGCTACGCCCACCTGAGCGCTCCGCGTGGGGCAGGAAGAGGGGGAGGGCTCGCTGCTGTGTTCAATGAGGAGGCGTTCAAATGCCGCATGTTGCCTCAGAAAAATTACAACAGTTTTGAAAGCATGCTTTTTGTGCTGGAATCTGCTAAACCTCTTCTGTGTGGCCTCTTTTATAGGCCCCCACAATACAATAAAAACTTTCTCAGTGAGTTTTCTGAACTACTGGCTGACCTACTGCCAAAGTTTGACTCTTGGCTTTTCTGTGGAGACTTCAACGTGCACACCTGCTGCCCAAGTAATCAGCTTGGATGTGAGTTTCAGGACCTCCTGGACTCTTTTAACCTGTCGCAGTCGGTCTCGGGGGCCACACACAGCCAGGGTCATACACTGGATTTAATTATCTCCCACGGCCTTCAAATACCTGCTGTGGAGATCCTGGACACCTGTATTTCAGACCATTTTCCCATATTATTTGAATTTTTCACCTCTCCTGCACCGAAGGCTATTCTCCCAGCACGTTTCTGCCGCTCCATCACCCCATCCACCCCAAGTCAGTTCACTGATGCCTTTAAGAGCACTGAATTTTGCTCTGCTGTCAGCCTGGACCCATCTCTACATCCTGAGGACTTCATCACCTCCTTCCATCACACCTGCACAACGATCTTGGACTCCATCGCTCCTCTCAAACAGGCATCTTCAAAGAACAAACCACCACCATGGCTCAACGAAACGACGCGAGCTCTTCGACAACGTTGCAGAAAAGCAGAGCGAATATGGAAGCGCGACCGGCTTCATGTATCTCAGGGAATACTGAGAGACTGTCTCTGTGAGTATCAAAATGCTGTGAAACAGGCCAAATCACAGTACCTCTCCAATTTAATCTCCACCAGCTCCAACCGGCCGAGGACGCTTTTCAGCACACTCCAGTCTGTTATCAATCCATCTGTCAATGTTCTGAAAACTGCCACACAGTCTACCTGCGATGACTTTCAGAGCTATTTTGTCAACAAAATAGACTCTATCAGGCAGAACATTGTCAGCCCATCAAACATTGTCCAATCATGTGCGTCTGCAATAACCACAGCTGTTTTTGACCAATTTGACCTGGTCTCACTGCCTAACCTCACCAAGGTGGTTCAGCAGATGAAACCAACTAACTGTTCTCTGGACATCATTCCCTCTAAAATGTTCAAACAATCCTTTGATGTAATTGGTCCTTGTGTTTTGTCATTTATTAACAGCTGTCTATCTTCAGGTTTTGTGCCATCTGCTTTCAAACACGCTGTGGTCAGGCCTCTTCTCAAAAAACCAGGCCTAGATCCTACAGCTCTCTCTAATTTCAGACCAGTTTCCCATCTGTCATTTCTATCAAAGGTCCTAGAAAAGATTGTTTTTATTCAACTTCAATCTTTTCTAGAGCTCAACAACCTGTTTGAAAAATTTCAGTCAGGTTTTCGAGCTCGTCACAGCACTGAATCTGCACTGCTCAAAGTACAGAATGACATTCTTCTGTCCCTGGATGCAAAAAACCCTGCACTGCTGGTGATGTTAGACCTCTCAGCAGCTTTTGACACCGTCGACCATCAGGTACTAATCAACCGCTTGTCTCAGCAGGTTGGCCTCCAGGGAGCTGTGCTTGAGTGGTTCAAATCTTACCTGTCTGGGAGAACTTTTTCTGTCATGATAGGCGATCTGTCCTCCTCTTCATCAACCCCTCTGACCTCTGGCGTACCACAGGGATCTATTCTAGGGCCAGTCCTCTTCTCTCTTTACATGCTGCCATTAGGATCAATCATTGCACGTCATAACCTGTCTTTTCACATGTATGCAGACGATTTACAAATCTATCTGCCAGTCACTCCCAACCCCTCACTCAGTTCAAACACTCTTGTCAACTGCTTAAATGACATTAAGCACTGGCTCTCTCAAAACTTCCTCCACCTAAACACAGATAAAACTGAATGCATTTTATTTGGTGCACCTGATGACACCAACAACATCCTTCCCAGTCCCAGTGTTGGTTTTCCCCTCCCCCACTTCAACCCGGTGGTCAGAAATCTTGGAGTGCAGCTTGACTCCAACTTAAAGTTTGATAAACAGATCAGTTCTGTTGTCAAGACCAGCTTTTTCCAGCTCCGTCTGCTCTCCAAAGTCAAGTCATTTCTCAGCCGTGGTGATCTGGAGAAGGCCATCCATGCCTTTGTGACCTCCAGACTTGATTATTGTAATGCTTTGTATGTTGGTATTAATCAATCCTCCATCTCCCGTTTACAGCTTGTACAGAACTCTGCCGCGCGCTTTTTGACCAACACACGAAAATATGAACACATCACTCCTGTCCTGTCCTCTCTACACTGGCTCCCGGTTCAGTTCAGGATACAGTTCAAGCTGCTCCTGTTTGTTTTCAAAGCTCTGAATGGACTTGCTCCTCTGTACATCTCAGAACTTTTGAAAGCCCATCAGCCCGGCAGAGCTTTACGATCTGCCAGTCAACACCTGCTGGAGGTGCCTCGCTCAAGGTACAAACAATGGGGAGACCGGTCATTTTCTGTTGCCGGCCCAAAAGCCTGGAACAGCCTCCCCCTTGAGCTGCGTGCCACCTCTGATCTGACTCTGTTCAAAACCAGACTGAAGACCCACTTGTTCAAAAAAGCTTTCAGTGTGTAACTTTTATTACTTTTGGTATTTTAGTATGTAGCATTTTTTATTTCCATTGCCTTTTTATTTCCACTTGTTCAAAAAAGCTTTCAGTGTGTAACTTTTATTACTTGTGGTATTTTAGTATGTAGCATTTTTTATTTCCATTGCCTTCTTTTATTGCTGTTGTTTCTTATTCTATTTTATTGATTTCATTGATTTTCATTGATTTATTGTTCCAGTTTATTCATCTTTTTATCCTGTTAAGCACCTTGGTCAATGCAAGGCATTGTAGGAAGGTGCTATACAAATAAAGTTTATTATTATTATTATTATTATTATTATTATTGATGTCAGATTCTGTTAAAAGTTCCAAGCTTCCTGGAACTTCCAGTGCTGGAGGAAGTTTGGGAAGTTATTGACTTTCTCTTTTAGCTGTCGGACATTTGGTCAAGCGCTAAAGACCTTCATTCTTCAGTAAAGGCTTATAACATGCTAGTTATAAAGTCCGAACCGAGCGTAAACTCAGAACTTTGAATGAATTTCCTTTCTGGAATAATTTATCTTGAAACCAAACCAGGAACTGCCACGACTTCTGCCGACTAAAGCAAGTATCACCGAGACACTGAGAAGGTAAACACATTTGAAGTCCAGCTTGGACTTTGCCGGACCTACGACCCGTTTACGTCCAGGGCTGCTTCCCAGCTCTTTACCAGAACCGAGACTGACGTCTTAAGGTAAAAGAGCCACTGATTGTTTACTGGAGCGTACGATGATATCTTAGCTGGATGCGTATGAAAGAGTGTCATTCTGGTCAGAAATGCAAGATAAAACTACTCCCTTTTTCCTACTTCTCTCCTTAACTTTTTCTTCATCTCTAAGCCACAACTTTAAGCTAAAGAACCTTCAGGTTAAAGTAATATGTCATTTTATTTACTTTTTCTGTTGTCCCTAATTTTAAATCTGCTGACGAGTAAATTATAGGAATTTAATCGATCAATCAGTTGTACATGTT
>JBBPBX010074116.1:0-17657 GCA_038048925.1 Garcialebias charrua
CAAAATAATATAAAATACATTTAGTAAAGTTAATGATAAGCTAGTCTAAAGAGATGTGTTTTCAGGGCAGTCTTGAACAGAGAAAGGGAGGTGGTGTTTCGAAGGTCTGGCGGTAGAGCGTTCCAGAGGTGAGGGGCAGAGCAGGTGAAGGCCCTGCTCCCCATGGTGGAGAGGCGGGCAGAGGGTACATGGAGATGTAGCGAAGAGGAGGATCTGAGAGAGCGTGATGGGATGGAGATTTGTAGGAGGTCAGATAGATAAGGAGGGGCAAGGTTGTGGATAGCTTTGAACATGAGAAGAAGAATTTTGAAGACAATAATAATAATAATAATAATGAATTCAATTTATAACGCACTTTTCATTAATGAAAATCTCAATGCGTGATTTAAACTAGTTTTTGATTTGATCTGTCATGGTTTTGAACTAGTTTGAAGGGACGGTCTACTTCAATCCAAGGAATTAGATTATGGAATAATCTGGAGAGTGATGTTAAAATGCCAAGTCAATGTATATGTTTAAGAGAATGATCAAAGATTGTTTGTTAAAAAAATGAAATAGCTTCATGTGTATTTGTAAGAATTGCTGCTCGAGAAGGAGTTCTTTATTGTGATGAACAAACAGACCACAGTCAGTGAAGATCCACAACTTCTCCTCCTCCACCATAACTCTCAGCACTGGCTCTCCTCAAGGATGTGTGTTGAGCCCTCTTCTGTTCATCTGCTCACATATGATTGTGCAGCTACACATCCAGGCTGTCATATTGTAAAGTTTGCAGATGATACAGCGGTGGTGGGATGCATCACAAACAATGATGAGTCCAGCTACAGGCAGGAGGTGGAACACCTGGAGAGCTGGTGCAAAGAGAATAACCTTCACATGAATGTGAAGAAGACAAAGGAGATGATTGTGGACTTCAGAAGGAACAAACACACCCATGCCCCACTGAACATAGGTGGATCTGCGGTGGAAGTGGTCTCCAGCTACAAATACTTGGGTGTACACTTGAATGATAACCTCAGCTGGAGCAACAACACCACCAGCCTGATCAAGAAAGGTCATCAGAGACTCTACTTCCTCAGACGGCTGAGACGAGCTGGTCTGAGTAGCCCAGTCCTCACCTCCTTCTACAGGTGTGCAGTGGAGAGCATCCTGTGCTCCAGCATCAATGTGTGGCATGGAGGCTGCACAGCTGCAGAAAGAAAAGCTTTGCAGAGAGTGGTGAAGGCTGCACAGAAGATGTTGGAGTCAGTCTCCCCACCATCACAGACATCTACACCTCCAGATGCAGGAAGAGGGCCACCTGCATCATGAAGGACCCCACTCACCCAGCACACACACTTTTTGGCCCACTCCCCTCAGGACGGAGGTTAAGGAGCATCAAGTGTAGAACCACTAGACTGAGGAACAGCTTCTACCATGAGGCTGTTAGACTCATGAATAAATAACCAGAATAATCACTGTGAAATATCACATCATGTTGCTGCTGATCTGTTTCATGTTGCTGTGTTCATTCGTGCTCATCTGCTCATACAAACTCATGTTCGTGCTGCTGTTTGAAGTAATGTTTTTATATTAGTGCCCAGTGTATTTTTATTTGATGTTTTTCTTAGTTCATATCTTAGATGTTTACTGTTTTTATTTTACATTTTCTTGTTGAATGTAACTGGGACCCATCCATCCATCCATCCATTTTCTTCCGCTTATCCGGGGTCGGGTCGCGGGGGTAGCAGCCTAAGTAGGGAGGCCCAGACTTCCCTCTCCCCAGCCACTTGGAGCAGCTCCTCTGGGGGAATCCCAAGGCGTTCCCAGGCCAGCCGAGAAACATAGTCCCTCCAGCGTGTCCTGGGTCTTCCTCTGGGTCTCCTCCCGGTGGGACATGCCCGGAACACCTCACCAGGGAGGCGTCCAGGAGGCATCCTAACCAGATGCCCGAGCCACCTCAACTGGCTCCTCTCGATGTGGAGAAGCAGCGGCTCTACTCCGAGTCCCTCCCGGATGACTGAGCTTCTCACCCTATCTCTAAGGGAGAGTCCAGACACCCTGCGGAGAAAACTCATTTCAGCCGCTTGTATCCGAGATCTTGTTCTTTCGGTCATAACCCAAAGCTCATGACCATAGATGAGGGTGGGAACGTAGATCGATCGGTAAATTGAGAGCTTTGCCTTTTGACTCAGCTCTCTCTTCACCACGACAGACCGGTACAGCACCCGCTTCACTGCGGACGCTGCACCTATCCGCCTATCGATCTCACGCTCCAGTTTTCCCTCATTCGTGAACAAGACCCCGAGATACTTAAACTCCTCCACTTGGGGCAGGACCTCCTCCCCGACCCGGAGAGGGCATGCTACCCTTTTCCGGCTCAAGACCATGGCCTCGGATTTGGAGGAGCTGATCCTCATCCCGGCCGTATCACATTCAGCTGTAAACCGCTCCAGCGAAAGCTGTAGATCTCGACCTGATGAAGCCAATAGGACCACATCAAAACGGATCCTCTCAACACCTTGGCTGCGCCTAGAAATTTTGTCCATAAAAGTTATGAACAGAATCGGTGACAAAGGGCAACCTTGGCGGAGTCCAACTCTCACCGGAAACGAGCCTGACTTACTGCCAGCGATGCGGACCATGCTCTGACACCGGTCGTACAGGGACCTAACAGCCCATATCAAAGGGCCTGGTACCCCATACTCCCGGAGTACCCCCACAGAACCCCCCGAGGGACGCGGTCGAATGCCTTCTCCAAGTCCACAAAGCACATGTAAACTGGTTGGGCAAACTCCCACGCACCCTCCAGGACCCTGCTGAGGGTGTAGAGCTGGTCTAGTGTTCCACGACCAGGACGAAAACCACACTGCTCCTCCTGAATCCGAGGTTCGACTATCCGACGGACCCTCCTCTCCAGAACCCCTGAATAGACCTTACCAGGGAGGCTTAAGAGTGTGATCCCCCTATAGTTGGAACACACCCTACGGTCCCCCTTTTTGAATAGGGGAACCACCACCCCAGTCTGCCAATCCAAGGGAACTGCCCCCGATGTCCACGCGATATTGCAGAGTGGCTACAGGTGTGCAGTGGAGAGCGTCCTGTGCTCCAGCATCAACGTGTGGCATGGAGGCTGCACAGTTGCAGAGAGAGAAAGCTCTACAGAGAGTGGTGAAGGCTGCACAGAAGTCTGTGGGAGTCAGTCTCCCCACCATCACAGACATTTACACCTCCAGATGCAGAAAAAGAGCCACCTGCATCATGAAAGACCTCACTCACCCAGCACACTCACTCTTTGCACCACTCCCCTCGGGACGGAGGTTGAGGAGCATCAAATGTAGAACCACTAGACTGAGGAACAGCTTCTACCCTGAGGCTGTCAGACTCATGAATAAATAAATAATAAGAATAAACACTGCAAAATGTCACATCATACTGATACTGATCTGTTTCTTGTTGCTGCGTTCATCTGTGACCATCTGCTCATGTTCGTGCTGCTGTTTATAATGATGTTTTTCTACTACATTAGGGCTTAGTGTATTACTAGCTGATGTGATGTCTCTCTTAGTTAATCCTAGATGTTATTATTGTTTTTCTCTTGCATTTGTTGTTGGATGTAACTGGGACCCTGTGTACATAATCTCGTTTTCAACACATGTACTACATGCGGTGCAAATGACAATAAATTCTCTCTGACTCTGACTCTGACTCTGACTATTGCAGAGTCGCGTAAGCCAACACAACCCCACAACATCCAGAGCCCTAAGGAACTCAGGGCGAATCTCATCCACCCCTGGAGCCCTGCCACCGCGGAGCTTTTTAACCACCTCGGTGACCTCAGCACCAGAGATTGGAGAGCCCGACCCAAAGTCCCCAGGCTCCGCTTCCTCAGTGGAAGACGTGCCAGTAGGATTGAGGAGGTCTTCGAAGTATTCCGCCCACCGACTCACAACATCCCGAGTTGAGGTCAACAGCACGCCATCCCCACCATAAATGGTGTTGGTCGCGTACCGCTTTCCCCCCCTGAGACGCCGGATGGTGGACCAGAATCGCCTCGAAGCCGTACGGAAGTCATTCTCCATGGCCTCTCCGAACTCCTCCCATGCCCGAGTTTTTGCCTCAGCAACCACCCGAGCCGCATGCCGCTTGGACTGCCGGTACCTATCTGCTGCTTCCGGGGTCCCACAGGCCAAAAAGGCCCAATAGGACTCAGTTCCTCCAAATCCGAGGCCATGGTCTTGAGCCGGAAAAGGGTAGAGTGCCCTCTCCGGGTCGGGGAGGAGGTCCTGCCCCAAGTGGAGGAGTTTAAGTATCTCGGGGTCTTGTTCACGAATGAGGGAAAACTGGAGCGTGAGATCGATAGGCGGATAGGTGCAGCATCCGCAGTGAAGCGGGCGCTGTACCGGTCTGTCGTGGTGAAGAGAGAGCTGAGTCGAAAGGCAAAGCTCTCAATTTACCGATCGATCTACGTTCCCACCCTCATCTATGGTCATGAGCTTTGGGTTGTGACCGAAAGAACGAGATCTCGGATACAAGCGGCTGAAATGAGTTTTCTCCGCAGGGTGTCTGGACTCTCCCTTAGAGATAGGGTGAGAAGCTCAGTCATCCGGGAGGGACTCGGAGTAGAGCCGCTGCTTCTCCACATCGAGAGGAGCCAGTTGAGGTGGCTCGGGCATCTGGTTAGGATGCCTCCTGGACGCCTCCCTGGTGAGGTGTTCCGGGCATGTCCCACCGGGAGGAGACCCAGAGGAAGACCCAGGACACGCTGGAGGGACTATGTTTCTCGGCTGGCCTGGGAACGCCTTGGGATTCCCCCAGAGGAGCTGCTTCATGTGGCTGGGGAGAGGGAAGTCTGGGCCTCCCTACTTAGGCTGCTACCCCCGCGACCCGACCCCGGATAAGCGGACGAAAATGGATGGATGGATAGGACTCCTTCTTCAGCTTGACAGCATCCCTCACCGCCGGTGTCCACCACCGGGTTCGAGGGTTGCCACCACGACAGGCACCAACAACCTTGCGGCCACAACTCCGATAAGCTGCCTCGACAATAGAGGCGCGAAACATGGCCCACTCGGGCTCAATGTCCCCCGCCTCCCTCGGAACGTGTTCAAAGCTCTCCCGGAGGTGGGAGTTAAAGCTCCGTCTTACGGGAGACTCTGCCAGACGTTCCCAGCAGACCCTCACAATACGTTTGGGTCTGCCAGGTCTGACCGGCATCCTCCCCCACCATCGGAGCCAACTCACCACCAGGTAGTGGTCAGTTGACAGCTCCGCCCCTCTCTTCACCCGAGTGTCCAAGACATGCGGCCGCAGATCAGATGAGACGACAACAAAGTCGATCATCGAACTGCGACCTAGGGTGTCCTGGTGCCAAGAGCACATATGGACACCCTTATGCCTGAACATGGTGTTCGTTATGGACAATCCATGACGAGCACAGAAGTCCAACAACAGAACACCACTCGGGTTCAGATCAGGGGGGCCGTTCCTCCCAACCACACCCCTCCAGGTCTCACTGTCATTGCCCACGTGAGCGTTGAAGTCCCCCAGCAGAACAAGGGAGTCCCCAGGAGGCGCACCCTCCAATACCCCCTCCAAGGACTCCAAAAAGGGTGGGTAATCTGCGCTGCCGTTTGGCGCATAGGCACAAACAACAGTCAGAGCCCGTCCCCCCACACGTAGGCGAAGGGAGGCTACCCTCTCGTTCACCGGGGTGAACCCCAACGTACAGGCACCAAGATGGGGGGCAACAGTATGCCCACTCCTGCTCGGCGCCTCTCACCAGGGGCAACTCCAGAGTGGAAGAGTGTCCAACCCCTCTCAAGGAAACTGGTTCCAGAGCCAGAGCCATGCGTTGAGGTGAGTCCGACTATTTCTAGCCGGAACCTCTCAACCTCACACACTAGCTCAGGCTCCTTCCCCACCAGAGAGGTGACATTCCATGTCCCAATGGCCAGCTTCTGTAGCCGAGGATCAGACCGCCAGGGTCCCCGCCCTCGGCCACCACCCATCTCACATTGCACCCGACCCCTTTGGCCCCTCCCACAGGTGGTGAGCCCATGGGAAGTCAGTCTAGTTGTAACTGGGACCCTGTGTACATAATCTCGTTTCATCACATATACCACATGCGGTGCAAATGACAGTAAAGAATCTCTGACTCTGACTTTATTTTGTTTTTGTTATATATTATTGTTTGATTAATAAAGATTATTATTGTTTGAATTTTTTTGGGAAAAAGGGGCAGATATTATAAGATTTTTTTCTTCTTTCGGTTGCCTTTCATTTTATTTGTGATTGTGTTTCTTATTGTATATAGAATTGTAATTTTTGGTTTTAAAAAATGAATAAACTTTATACTAATAATAATAATAAAAAGGAGACAGAGGTCGATCGCTCAAAAGAAGATGAGAGTTGTTGCAGCGACCTCTGAACTTGGTGATGATGTAACACCTCTGGGCAGAGTTCTCCTCCACGCCCATGATCGTGAAGCCTTTTTCTAGATGCATCCAACTGCCCACGAGTGATCTGTGAAGATTTTACTGTTTTTTTATTTATTGATAATACTCCTGACCTGGATTTTGTAAACATTGACTTTGCCCCTAGGGTTGTTTCCTGGCCAGTTTGTGAAATGCTCCAAGGCACTGTCCTACAGATAGACAGATGTCTAAACTGCGCAAATTTGCTCTTAAAACATAAACGTGGGATCTTCATCTTCTCACTGAGATTAGTTTTGGATGCATTGTTGAAATCTCACTCCCAAAGGAAACTGAGCTTATATTGAAGTAGCAGCTGCGCCCCTAAATATAAACGGCAGACGCTTCAACAGAAAAGGCCATCGAGTAGTATTTTATAATCTTCTAGTGGAGCAGGTCAAACTGAAAACCTGGTCTCCGGACGGGTCCACACTTCCATAAAAACTCAGCTGAATTATTTCCGTGATGACTCTGTTGTGTTGTCTGGCTCGTTTTGGTTCAGTCCTACTGAAACGAGACGATCTGCGTGACCCAGTTACTGTAGTTCTGTTTTTAGGTTGATGTTTGTAGTTTCTGAATGTTGATCTCCACAAGTGGATTTTATGAGGTCAGATACCTCTGCTCTGCGTCCAGCTTTCCTCCCCTGTGGCTTCTCTGTTTTTCTTTTCCGTCAGTATTTGGTGCTTTGCTCCCTCGGCAGATTTGTGCATGCATGTCTGTGTGTGCATAAACTGCAGTATTCCAATTGTATCCTAACAGCCCTTTAAGGAATGTCTCAGTTATGTGCCAAAAATCTGACAGTCATTGGGTCCTGAGGTGATTTTTGGAAAAACAATGTTAATGTTTAATGTTCCGAGGTGTATCGCTCATGAAGAAAGCATTTGTCACTCGTTTGCTTTGAATTCCCTGCATGCAGAGCTTTCAGTGCACTAATGGAAGTGGCTTGGGGTGNCAAGCTGCTGGCTAAAAGCCAAAAATAACTAGTTTTTTTATGGCCAGGCCACAATGGATTCTCATCCTGGAGAATGAGATAAATATGAATTTAAATGGCTTCCATCCCAGATGAGGGAGGATATTTCTAACTGGGAAGTGTTAAGCAGCTAAACATGAGGTCACGTGATGCTAACGGCGAGTAATGTGAGTTGTTATGGTTATATTGCAGACGGAACGCTGCAGGAGTATTTGCTAAACACTGACGAAAAGATATATATATAGGAGGTGGGAGTGGGAGTGGTGGCGCAGAGGTTAAGAAGGTGCGCTTGTGATCGGAAGGTCGCCGGTTCAAGCCCCGGTACCGACAACATCAAAGATGTGGGTGGGATAAGTGAAGCGGTCACACCTGTCTCCACCCTCATCTGCCCCACTCTGGGCCCTTGAGCAAGGCCCTTAACCCACACCATCTGCTCCCCCGGGAACCCTAGATATCAGCTCTCTACTCCACACAGAGGGCTGTGGTTGCTCGGTGGTCTGTGGTTGTGTCAGGAAGGGCATCCGGCGTAAAAACAACTGCCAAATCTTCGTGCGACTAGATCGCTGTGGTGACCCCTAACGCAGGGAAAAGCCGAAAGAAGAAAAAAAAAAAAAAAAAAAAAAACAGTAGTTTGATGTAATCATTCCTCTTTCTTATTTTGCTTAATGACATTTAACTCATCACTGAAATTCTGACGCACAGAATCACAAGTCCAAGTGTGAACTGTCACACAATAAAACTATTAACGTATTACAGAAAATTTACATACTAGGCACACCTAATGATATTGCAGACCATTGCATTAGGTAATACATTCAGCAAGTGCTTTTACTTTTAATACTTTAAGCATTTTTAAAAGCAAGTACTGTACCTGTACTTATTTACTTTTACTTAAGTAAAAACATTAATGTGGTACTTCTACTTTTACGGGAGTACATTTTTGTCTGTTTATTTGTACTTTTACTTAAGTACAGTGTTTGAGTACTTTCTCCACCACTGATTTTAAGTCATTGTTATTTGTATCATAAAGTCTTGTTTTCATTGTTTTCATGTCAGTCTCATGCTCAGATCCTGTTGTGTTGAGAAATGTTGATGTTGTTGGTCCTAAAGTCCGAACAATGACTTTGTGTGTAATTACATGATGTCAAACTCGGAGGATGTGTTGTGAATGATCCTCAGCTACTACCACATCAAATATTAGCGTAATATATGTAAAGGTAACGGTTATTGACATTTTTGTGTTTTAAAGGTCTGTTGGCAACCATCTTGATTTGGGTTGACAGACAATCAAACACAGGCAAACACATTACCACCTTTGTCTTTCAGGGTTGACCAATAATAAATAAAAAACAATGAATGTGTATGTTAAATAATTTGTACCTTGAAGACACGCTGTCCGTGCTTCTGCCTGCAGCAACAACAGAGCGTCCTCTTTTTCATCAGGCCTCTACAAGCAGCGCCTTGTTCCTACAGATTACGTAATAATTCCTTAAGCTGATGGGTGAGGTCGGATCACAGGATGTTTGTGGCGGGTCAGAGACGAGCGCTGCCTTTAAGACGAGACGTGGCAGCTCCATGTGAATTCCATTGTTTTCCCCACAGAGAGGGCTTTTACATTATGCTCATGTCAGCTATTGATTCTGCTGGCCAGAGAACAACAGAAGTGTTTTTTCCATTTCTCCTCCTCCTCCTCTCATCTGTATGACTGAGGAAGTGTGGCAGCTCCCATCGCAGCATCTTTGCTCCTTGTCTTCGTGCTGTCAGAGCAAAGCAGGAGATTGAAACTGGACTTTTAATATTTTCTATCCGGAAAAACAGGATGTGCTATTTCCCTTAACCCAGCTTAATAATGATTAAAATATACTTTAGATGACTTATGATTTAAGTTTATATTAAACTGTTCATTAAAAGTTATTTAGTAAACATTACATTCATAAAGAGACAGAGTGCCATATTTAGCCAATGCAACTTTCTATCTGCAGTCCCAAAGCAGGTAAACATGATACTCACAAAATAAAATACATAATCAATACCACCAACAGACAATAGTCTCTGGTTACTTTGGAAATGGAGTATACAGGTAGTCCTCGACTTACGACGTAGATACATTCCTACGTGGCGTCGTAAAACGATTTTCAACGTAAGTCAGAAAATACGTACATACTGCACCATATACATGTACAGTACTGTATTACCAAGCACTTAGCCTATCGTAACACAGTACCCTTCATAATTATCAAAAAGCACATACTTTTGGGAGCCATAATGTAGGGCAAAAAGAGTTAATGGCCTACTGTGATGCTGGTGACGCTGTCCTCGGTCCATCCGCCGTATTCCGTTTACGTCGTAAAAACGCGTTCACAGTACAGTACAGTATTCCTCCGTTGCTGCACCGCGTACAGTACAATATTTTCCGCCGCTGCTTTACGACGTTTACGACGTAAAACCGCATTCACAGTACAGTGCAGTATTCCTCCGCCGCTACGTTTACGACGTAAAACCGGTCCATCCGCCGTATTCCACATTCCGTTTACGACGTAAAACCGCATTCACAGTACAGGTAGTCCCCGATTTACGAGCGCTCTTACTTACGAGGTTCCAGACTTACGAGCTGGTGAACCAGAAGTAATTTTGTAACGAACATACAAAAAATACAGCACTTTTATGTGTTTTTAGATGAAAGTGTGTTAGCTAACCGTTTGGAAACAAGTTTCTGAGCATGTTTATGAACTAATATGAACATTTGTGATGAAAAACGAGTGTTCGTAGTAGCGCTAGCATAAATTTCCCGACTTACGATGGAAAATCCGGACTTACGAGAACACGTGTTTCGTGTTCCGATGTACGAGATTTCGTGTTACGAGACAGTCGTAGGAACGGAACTCGCTCGTAAGTCGGGTACCACCTGTACAGTGCAGTATTCCTCTGCCACTATGTTTACGACGTAAAACCGGTCCATCCGCCGTATTCCGCATTCCGTTTATGACGTAAAACTGCGTAACTCTAAATAAGGCTTTTTATAGTAAATGGGAGATGCATCGTAACCACAAAACGTCGTAACCCGAGGACTAACTGTATATATATTTTCAGGAATGATTCAAACATACCCTGAAGGAATCCATACTGCTGGCCACCTTGCAAAGTTAAGTGGGTCTGTCCCATTCAAGGATTCAAGGATTTTTCTATTGTCCTACCAGCTCCCATTTGCATGTTTGTGGTATGAAGTTCGGACTCAAGACCCAGATCAAGAAGCCTAACAATTAACAAATAAATAAATACAAAAGAGTACAAATAAATAAAGTTAAAAAAATATTTAAGATGAAGCTGAATGACTGACAGCTGCAGGAGTCTTGCTCTGAACGCTCCTCAGCCGCCTGCTCGAAGGGAGGGGCTGGAACAGACTGTGCAGGATGAGTGGAGTCTTTCATGATGCGGCGCGCCGTCCCCATGCATTGTGAAGTGTAGAGGTCCGAGGCGGTGGGAAGGCTGCACCCCCAAGTCTTCTGTGCAGCCTTAACATCCTCTCAACAGCTGTGCAGCTGCCGTGCCACACGTTGATGCAGGTGCAGAGAACGCTCTCCAGGTCGGTAGCCTATTCAAGATGGCCGCCACTGCTAAACACAGAAATGGCTCTAACAGCTGATTTTACCGAAATTTTTTGTGACAGTAGCTGAGATTTACCCCCAACACACACCCCCATTTGATACCTGAGTGACTTTTGTGTTTAAAACTTTGCCTTTAAATATCGGAGCCCCCTCAGTCTGTGTGGCAGAAACATCCCCCGAAACACTGAAATGATTTGAATGAAACTCATAAAAATGAATCGACAAGTCTGTAGTTTGTGTCTGCAAATGACTGTGTTGGAGATTTTCAATAAAACAGTGGATAAAGTTTTGTTCTCAAAGTTGCTTTGAGTTTTTGAAGGTGTGTTTGTCCTCCACAGGCGGGGGCCTCGTCCATGTGGGCGTCATGCTGCGGGCTGCTGAACGAGGTGATGGGCACGGGGACGGTGCGAGCGCAGCAGCCGGGCTTCGGAGCTGGAGCGGGGCCCTTCCGCTTCGCCCCAAGCACAGGGTACTCCACCTACCCCCCCACCAGCTCAGGGAGCGCCGGACAGCTGTGCAAAGCCTGCGGACTGGCCTTTTCTGTCTTCAGACGCAAGGTTAGACTAAAGCCAACTAACAATGCGTGGGTTTTTCTGACGTTTAGAAGCTTTGACAGGGCAAAGATAGCTTCACAGTTTAAAAATGTAAAATGACTGTCTAATCTTACAATAATTATTTTAAAATTTATTCTGGTATATTCTTTTCACATTATAATCATTGTCTCCAAACAGGTGTGGTCCTAAAATGCAACTAAGAGCAGAATGCATGAATTTAAAAATCAGTTGCACTCAGGGTTTAATTCTTATCAGTTCAAATATAAAATACCGTATTCTTCAGACTATAAGGCATACCGGATTATAAGACGCATTAAATGAAACAAAACAGTCAGACAAGTCAAACTTTATTCAACTCATTCTTCACAATAACCACATAAAATTGGTTGGAGGTTGTTAAACACAACCAGAATCAACACCGTATTTGCCGGCTGAAAAGTCGCACCGCCCTATATGCCGCATTAGTCCAATTATGTCCAATAAAGTGGAAAAATCCATAAATATGTTGCTTCGCCCCATAAGTCGCATCTATTATGCGTCATCGCTGACGCGTCGCGTATGTTACTCGTCACCACCGACAACCCAAAATGTGGGCCGGTGACGTTTTGCCCTGCTTCATATGGTGGCCACAGGAGCGAGCACAGAAGGACTTTAAGGATTAACATGGTAAAAAGGAGCAGACCACAGTCTGAATGAATGGAAACTGTCCTATCTGAGCCAAAGATTGGTCTAAAAATATGGGAAAAAATCCATAAATATGTCGCTTCGCCCCATAAGTCGCAGGACATGAAAATTAGTAAAATAAACTGCGACTTGTAGTTCAGAAAATACGGTACATAAGGCACACTTGATTATAAGACTCACTGTCCATTTTTGAGCAAATTGAAGGATTTTAAGTGTGTCTTATAGTCTGAAAAATACGGTATTGCACATGCGTGCTCTTTTTAACTGTTCTGTGTTGCAGAGCAAAAAAAAGGTGGAATTGGAAATTCTCTTTTTCGGTCCGTTCACAAATGCTTTGAGCGTGATAACTTGAAAACCAAGTGAGGTACCAACTACTATTTTGCTGTGTGGCTGCATCTAGGCATAAGAAAGGTTCCTTTCAAAAACTGGATTGCCACCTCAAAATCCAAGATGCCCACCACCATATATATTTAAACCGGCCACCCTATCACTTGAGGAAACTATTTTCTAGTTTTTATATTGCTTAAAGGTGTAGTTTTCTCAAATGATTGGGGTGGCCAGTGAGGTGGCCGAAGAATAATCTATGGTGACAAAGGCCACCATTGGCCACCCCCTGACGCCATCATTGCACATGGTGGTGGATCAAATTGCACTGCGCCAGCTCGGACAAGAAACAAACTGCAGTTGCTCCTACACTTGAACATCTTGCACCAAAACCATTAAGGTTTGCTTGCATTCTCTGTTCAGTTCCAGTCCAGAAACATCTAGAAAATTACAAACATTCACTATTCTACTATGGGGGACATTGACGTACCTCTTGTTTAGTTAGATTTGACCTTTTTTTTTTTAAATTTGATAATACCTGGAGCTGATTTTCTTTCATATTTGAGAGCAGAAACTTTGAGTTATGTCTGAGAAACAATATGATACTTATCTAATTTCTAAGTTACGTTTAATTTAAATGTTGCTTTGTATTAGTTCTGACATTTCAAGGATCTCTGCCCAGCGCAGAGTTTTTTGGGCTGAACACATCTGTCTTCCAGCCTCACAGCTGATACAAACTCTGCTTCCTCACAACTAAAGATCACACTTTCATCCTCCACACACTCGTTGCCTTTTCTGACAGCGGGTCGACTCCCGTTTGAACATCTTTACAGTATATTAAAAAAAAAAGTCCTGCCAGAGGGATTAACAACAACTGATTGAAGAAAAGCATCTGTTGAGCTGGGAAATGTGCTCCTGGTGGATGTGGGGCCAGTTGTGCTCGAGAGATAAGAAAATGTTCACCACCGTGTCTGAACTGTTTTTCTGTCCATTTGAAGTGTCGTTTGACTCCGTCGCTCCGCATCAGTGTTAAACCTGTTAAATGTCAAATATCACCGGGAGCTACTGGAGCTTTTCTTTGCTCTGTTCTGGAAACGACCGGTTTAAAGTTGGTCTTTTTGTTGCCGTCTTACATAGATGTCTCCTTCACACACAGCCAGGTGGTGGAGAGCTGAAACGACCGGAGATTACACAGTAAATTTATAAATATATGTGAATATTGATCAGGGTTTATTTCTGCGTTGTTGTTTTTTGTTGTATTTTTCCTATTTTATTGCCCTAAACTGTATCTCCGTTTTATACTTCTGAATGCAAAATGCACTGTTGTGCCACTCTTAAACAATTAGCTCGTTTATTGAATGGACTCTGACAGCATGTGTCTCATAACAATTTGCGTAACGTGTGTCGATGTGTTCAAGTTTCAAGTTAAAGCAGAAGTGTTGAAAGTGCCAAAAGCGCTAGCAGCTAGCAGAGTCCTTTGCTGTGTTTTGTTTGTTTTGGGAAGTATCTGAGATCCAATTCAGAAAATTTAGTTAGAACACCACCCAAGTTGAAATTCTGACTTGAAAAGTTTGATATTTGTTATAAGCTCTAAGCTTTAAAAAAAATCCAACACGACTAAAATGGTAGAAGTTGCTGCATTCAATTTTTTGAGCTTCTGTCAGTTTGTGTATTCAGTATATTACTTATAGAAGTTAACTTGTTTGTTTTTGACCTCCTTCCTAGGCCTGTCGCAATAAACAATAAATCAATTAATCGCATGATAAATGAAAGTTATCAACCTCATTTTCATTTATCGGCTTTATTGTTTCTTCACATCTCTCTTTTTCTACTGAAGACATGGATGACAAAAGGCTCAACTCCGGTGCTCTTCACTGACCCCGCCCTTTCTCTTTAAAATCCATTTTAATCATCCAAAATCACATTTTTGGATCGTTAAAAGCAGCTAAGCTGAGAAGCTAAGCTACGAGTTACACAAAACAAATCAAGATTTCTTACAAAATTTGACAATTACTAACTATTGTTAAAGTTCAAACAATATTATCGTTTATCGTAATAATTTCTGAGACAAGTAATTGCCCAGCAAAATCGGTTATCGTGACAGGCCTACTCCTTCCAAAAGTCAAGTTTTGTTACTCTGTTTGTTGATTTTGGTTTGTGTTAGTATGTTCCTAAAGCCTTTCTCATTTATTTATGTTTAGCAAAGCAGAAAGAGACAGAAATAAAGGAACAAAACACAGAAACATCCACGTGACCATAGAAAATCAGACTTTGCTACATACAGAAAAAAGACCAACAAAAAAAAGAATGGTGATAAAACATTTCGAGAAAATACAATAATGAATTACAGATTTTTTTATTTTTTTATTACGTATTTGAATTTAAAAAATAGCTTTTCTGAAAGGGTAATAAATCATGAGAATAATAAAATGTAGGAGGAAAAAAGAAAAAAATGCTAATAAATAATAGATGGAGATAAACTATTAAACAAAATGGTTTTTTATTATTATATTAGTATCTTTTTTTTTAACCATTAACACATTTCTTTTTAAAAAATATATATTATTTTGGCAGCTTTTGTCTCCCAAACCCCATTTTACACCAGTCATTATGCATGTATAAAGACATATGACTCTGTTTGAAGAAATATCCATCCAATCTAAAATTATGTCACAGTTCATTTTTGTTTTATCCATTAAAGCAGTCGTAAAGCTCCTTTGCTCTATTTGTCAGCACTTCCATCAGATAAACCTGCAGATGGTTCATTTGTTCATCAAAGTAACACAAACAACAAACACATTATTACACTGAGTTACACATCAGGGTCTCGTTTTAAAAAAAGATGAAAGAGAAACTCAAGGACAAATCTGGTTGCTTCATTCAGAAGAAAAAGTGTTGATCATGTGCATCTTGCTCCTCTGTTCTGCAGCACATCTGCTGCGACTGTAAGAAGAGTTTCTGCACTCTTTGCTCCGTGCTGCAAGAAAACCTGCGCTGCTGCACGACCTGCCACCTGCTGCGGGGCACGGCCTTCCAGCGGCCTCGCCTCATGCGCCTCCGGGTCAAGGACCTGCGCCAGTACCTGCTGCTGCGCAACATCCCCACAGACACGTGCAGGGAGAAGGAGGACCTGGTGGACCTGGTGCTCTGCCATCAGGGGGCACGGGAGACCTCGACGCCCGTGATGGAGGAGGACGAGGACGAAGACGAAGAGGAGGAGGAGGAGAAAGAGGATGAAGATGAGGACGACGACACAGACAGTCTGCATTCGCTCCCCCACTCACGTGCAGCATCTCCCCCGTTGGCGACGCGCTCCACCTCTGAGCAGTCGGTCCTGTCCGCCTCTCAGGGAGACGCCCTCAGTGACAGTTCAGGGACCACCAGCCAGGTTTGTGCTCCACCTCCACCCCACACCAAAACATCACTCCCTGATTAACATACGCCACTTCCTTCACATCTGGCCTCATTCTGTCCAAAATCATTCATTTCTGAGGTGTAACAAACATATTTACAAGATTCACAGAGGCTGTTTGAAGTCAGACAAACATCCGTCCTCTTGTGGAAACACAACCCATATTCCATGCACGTTGGGACGACGTGTCGAACGTAAATAAATCACAATGTAATGATACGCAATGTATATAAATCCACATTTTATTTACACTAAAATAAACCTATCAAATACTCAAGCCAAAAAAAAATGTTTAATTCATTTTAATTTTATGGCAGCAATATGTAAAAAAAAAAAAAGGGAACAGGACAACAAAAAGCTGTAAAAGTAAGTAAATAACTGCAACAAGTCAGTAAACCAACAGGGTATTTTCGAAAAGCTGAATCTGTTAGAAATAAAGATGGGCAGAGTTTCACCAGTCTGTGGAAAAACTAATACAGGTAGTCCTCGACTTACGACGGAGATCCGTTCCTACGTGGCGTCGTAAACCGAATTTTGACATAAGTCGGAACAGACGTCCAAACTGCACCTTATACAGTACATACAGTACTGTATTTTACCAAGCACTTAGCCTATCCTAACACAGTACCCTACATAATTATCAAAACACACATACATTTGGGAGCCATAATGAAAGGGAAAAAAGAGTTAATTCTGGTATGCTGGTGAAGCTTCCTCCGTCCCTCCTCCGTATTCTCTATTGCGTTTACGTCATAAAACCGCCGTCCAGTTCGGTCCATCCTCCGTATTCGTTTACGACGTAAAACCGCGTTCACAGTTGTTACGACTGGTAAAGCCTAAACATATTCAATGGACACTGGACACAGAAAAAGAATTAAATAGAAATTTTATTGAACTAAAACTAAGCGTCCCAGGTAGACGAGGTACTCCCAGGCTTCTCCCACCATGTCTGGAGCGTCCTCTTCTGGTTCAGCGTCCAAAGGAAGAAAGAGAAAAAAAAGAATTTAAAGTGTCAACAGAAATTTGGACCGGTGAGTCTGGCCAAAAGGAAAATAACGCCACCCAGATAGACCCAACCCTGTACAGGGCCGTCGAAGTCCCCCAAGTGACGATCTGCCTCACAAAAAGTCCCTCTAAACAAATAAAAACGATAATAGGACTACCAACACTCACCAGGTCGTCAAAGTTCAAAATAATGAAAAAGATAGTCTCTCACTGTTCACAACAGTTGCCCCCTTTCGGACAGCTGAACAAAAACTGCCCTTAGCGTCCCAAACGCTGGCTCTGGCCACAGCGGCTCTGATCCACACCTCTAGACTGGGCTAGAGTTTCTACAAACACTCAAAGTGCTTCAACACACGTAGTACTCTAATTAGACAACTAGAGTTTCCTCAAGAGCACGCACCTGCTCAACTACAACTCCAAGAGGAGCAAACCAAAAACAGTCAGGGAGGGTGGAGATCGTCCTGTGTTCACACAACACAGCACAGCAGCTGCTCTTAGCACTCAGTTACCTGTAGTTTTTCTTCAGCTGGTTCCAACAAACCTCTGCTGACTTCTACCAACTACCACTTGCTTCCACAAGCCTCCACTTGCTTCCAACAAGCCTCCACACTGTGTAAAGCACAGCCTGTATGTTTTATAGGCAGGACCTGC
>JBBPBX010074117.1:0-11244 GCA_038048925.1 Garcialebias charrua
TACATTTAAACCAAAGTTTACAGTAGCAGTAAATGTTTATAAAAAAGTTACAACTCTAAGATCAATGAGCTAACATATCGACAGGCTAATAGTTTGACAGACTAACAGATCGACAGGTTAACAGATTGACAAGCTAACAGATCGAAAAGCTAATAGATCAATGAGCTGTTGGATATACAGGTAGTCCTCGACTTACGACGGAGTTCCGTTCCTACGCTGCGTCGTATCCCGAATTTCGACGTAAGTCGGAACATACGTACAAACTGCACCTTATATACATACAATACTGTACTGTATTTTACCAAGCACTTAGCCTATCCTAACACAGTACCCTACATAATTATCAAAATACACATACATTTGGGAGCCATAATGAAAGAAAAAGGAGTTAATTTCTTACTGGGAAGCTGGGAAGTCTTCCTCCGTCTTTTAGCAAGTTAGCTCGTTGCTCCTCCAAGATCTGAGGCTGCCTGGACTTTTCCACTGCTTCGCACGGTCCAGAGTGTTGTTGTTCCTCTGCTGCTTCTGCCGTCAAACCGAGAGTAAAACCGGAACTCGGCTTTTCAAAATAAAATTTTCAAAATATATATTTTTTTAAATGGGAGATGCGTGTCGTAACTGCGAAATGTCATAACTCGAGACCGTCGTAAGTCGAGGACTACCTGTATAAGCTAACAGATCGACTAACAAATTGAGAAGGTCAATCAATAGGCTAATGGAACAACAAGGTCATAGATCAGCAAACTATGATCAATGGACTAATATTGACAGACTAGCAGATTGGCAGGCTGATCATTGAGCTAACAAATCAATGAGCTAACAGATTGATCAGTTAACAGATCAACAGGCTAACAGATTGACCAACTAAAAGATCAACAGGCTAATAGATCAACAAGCTAACAAATCAATGAGCTAACAGATCTATAGGCTCACAGATTGACAGGCTGAAGCTAACCGATGAGCTAACAAATTAACAGACTAACAGATTGATGAGCTAACAGATCAAAAGTTTATCAGATTGGCAGCTAACAGATTGATGAG
Source organism: Garcialebias charrua (assembly GCA_038048925.1). Classification (NCBI taxonomy): domain Eukaryota; kingdom Metazoa; phylum Chordata; class Actinopteri; order Cyprinodontiformes; family Rivulidae; genus Garcialebias; species Garcialebias charrua. Next base: position 1,042 of record JBBPBX010074117.1, read on the forward strand.
GTCACAGATCAGCAAGCTGACAGAAATACAAATGAACAGATGGGCACACTAAGAGATTGACAAGTCTGCAGATATTCAGGCTAGTAGATCAACAAATCAACAAGCTAACAAAGAGACAGGCTAAAATATCAGGCTAACAGATTAAGGGGCTAACAGCTATTCTGAGTGGTGATAAGACAGAAAATAACTGCTTCTGGCATTTTCACAAAAATTTATCTGAACAAATGTTATAAACAGTACAGTATATGTCTTTCCATCACAGGTTTCACAATGGATGAGGAATCATCCATCCCACCATTATTTTTTACCTGCTTCTTCCTTTTGGGGTCACGTGGGTCACTTGTGCCCATATCCAGCTAGTGTGAGAGGCAGGGGACAACACGATGGACAGGTCTTCAGTTCATCACAGGGACACATAGAGACAAATAAGACAAATACACCCAACTCCACCCAAAATGTACCCCTCCCCACCCCAGATTCAGTCCATGACCTTCTTGCTGAAAGGCGACAGTTTAACTGAGCCACTGTGATGATCGAGAGATCATTGAAGGCTAAATAAATGCTTGAAATGCTACAATAAGCTTCTCCTGAACAAGTAAAGAACAGTAAAGACATCTTTGTAAATCACCATAAAACAACAAACTAATGGTGATGAGAAGATTTATAACTTTAATGTTAAATTAATGTATGAGATTATAGTTGCTTTTTACTTGTTCTGCTTGAACTAGCCATTAGCTCACCGTGCCAGTCAAACTTCAACTCTACTGTATTTCTCCAGAAGGAGGCTGTTCAAAACCAAAAATGTTTTTGACATTTCCATCCTTCAAAGTTACTTTAAGTAAAAGTTACATTTGGGTATTGGAGAATAAAGCTCCGTCAATCGTCTTTGTTATTTCACATACTGAACCATCTGTGTCCCTCCAGACTTGAACTCCACAATTAAAGGTTATCAGGTTCTGTCTGACCTTTACATCGACCTCTGCACAGCTATTTTTTGCTCAGCCCAAAATGTTTGTGTTATGTAATACCCAAAGCAATCTGCCCCCACCCCCTGCCCCATCCCCACCCCTCTCATCTTCCTTCCCTGCTCTGCGCGTGTCTGTCCTTCCATATCTGAGTAAAAAAAAATTTAATAAAAACAACAATGTCTAAATGGCAAAGGCTAAACGCAGGCTCAGGTGGCACATTTATCTGCTCTGGAGCATGAAACTAAATCACAACACCTGAAGATTTCTCCAACAGTCTGCTCTGGGTTTTATTGTGACATTTGGCATATGATTTCACAGGTTTATAGTTTCAAAGTCAAACATGTAGCGATCACGCAGCTGTGAAGACCTTTCTGAAGTGACAATACAGTGGCCCTAAAAGACACCCACACCACTTTTCATACCTTCAGCTGTTTTGGGCTGTTTATCTATTTAAAATGACAAATAATATCATTATTCCTTCCATTCTAACTGTAGCGTGTGTACTACATCTCCCTCGAGTTCTACATGGGCCGTACGCTCCAGAACACCATGGTGAACCTGGCGCTGGAGAACGCCTGCGATGAGGCCGCGTACCAGGTGAGACGAAGTGGCTTGTTTTAATCCTCTTATGAGTGTGAAATTCAGTTCTTATGTGTAAATAAAGGAGCAGCCTCACATAAAACCTGTGGTGTGTCTCCCCACAGTTGGGTCTGGACATGGAGGAGTTGGAGGACATGGAGGAAGATGCTGGTTTGGGCAATGGTGGCCTGGGTCGTCTTGCTGGTGAGCAAACATTTATAATCATTGCAGGATGTTAAATGTTATATAAATCAATGAATTTTTAATATGTGTGTTTGTGTGTGTGTGTGTGTGTTTTAGCCTGTTTCTTGGACTCCATGGCTACACTGGGCTTGGCTGCTTACGGTTACGGCATTCGATATGAATTTGGCATCTTCAACCAAAAGATCGTCAGTGGCTGGCAGGTATAAAGACCAGGTTTCCTTCTTTTCTATGTAAGGAAGCCGCTGCTCTGATGAATGTTTCAGGGGCGCCACCTGGGGTGGAGTGCAGAGTGTATGTTTTGGTTGCAATGGTCCCCACAAAGGAGGTTGGTGCCGCTCCTTAGTAAATGGTAAATGGACTGTCCTTATACAGTATAGCACCTTTCAATCTTATCAAGATACTCAAAGCTCTTTACAACACAATCTGTGTCCTCATTTACCTATTCATACAGCACTCTACTAGATCTATACAAAGAATAATCAGTGCTATATTACATTCATACACTGATTGGACACACATCTGAGGCAATGATGGGTTTAGTGTCTTGCCAGCATGGGTGGCCGAGATGGGGAAAGGCCAGGGCAACTGACTTGGATCCCCAAAGTCCCAGGTTCAATCCCCAGTCCATGCACATCTCGTGGGGTCTCTGAGCAGGACACCCTATCCCCAATTTCTCCCCGGGCAGCTTTCAATAACTGCCCACTTCTCCACCCGGGGGTGGATGAGAGACAGTTTCGCCATTGTACGGGAACATACAATGATGACAACACATACACATTATTATTATTATTATTATGTGACTACCGGTAGAATCAGACACCCAACTCTCGCATTGGAGGACAACTGCTCTAACCACTCATCCACAGCCACCCCTTAGAATCAGAATCTCTTTATTGACATTGCACCAGGTACAACGTGAACATGTACGCACAGTCATCCTGAAGGGGGACTAAGTGTGTGAAGCTGCAGCTGATTATCAGCGCGGCCATCTCATCCCTTATCAGAATGATATTCTTAGATATGATAAAGGAGAACAACCATGAGGGTAGACAGTGGTACAGGTAGTCCCCGACTTACGAGCGCTCTTACTTACGAGGTCCCGGACTTACGAGCAGCAGCCAAGCAGCAGCCAAGCAGCAGCCAAGCAGCAGCCAAGCAGCAGCCAAGCAGCAGCCAAGCAGCAGCCAAGCAGCAGCAGAGCCTTGGATCCTCTGACAGCTACCACACCCAGTCCAGCCACTGTCTGGCCCAGGTTTCATCAGGCCTGGGCTCCACCAGGCCTCCACCACCACCAGGCCTCCACCACCACCAGGCCTCCACCACCAGGCCCAGGCCCTGTCTGGCCCAGGTTCCATCAGGCCTTGGTTTCATCAGGCCTGGGCTCCACCAGGCCTACACCACCACCAGGCCTCCACCACCAGGCCCTGTCTGGCCCAGGTTCCATCAGGCCTGGGTTTCATCGGGCCTAGGCTCCACCAGGCCTCACCAGGTGCAGGTGGCCTTGTAAAGGATACACAAGTACCAGACTGGCTAATCAACGTGACTGGTAGGACTGCCTTGTTTAAACTGTGTCTATTCATCTGAAAAATGCCACCTAAAAAGTGTGATGAGGACACTGTTTCTCTTTCAACTGTACGTGACCTCTTGGATCAACAAAAATCATTTTATAATGACCTAATTAAACAACAAGAAAACAACTTCAAGAGTTTTGTTCAAATGATCCATGATTCCAACAACAAACGCTACGATGATTTGAGTAGAGAAGTACAGGACCTCAAAAGGAGCCTAGAATACTCTCAAAAAGAAGTTGATGAACTGAAAACTACTTTACAGGCCTTGACTACTGACACTGTCAAACATCTTCAGTCTAATGCAGAGACTCTGAAAGCTGAGAACAACAAATGGATGGCCAAAGTTGACCATCTGGAAAACCATTCCAGGAGGAACAACATTATAGTTGATGGTATCCCAGAATCACCAAATGAAAAATGGCCTGACTCAGAGAAAAAATTTAGAGAAATTCTAAATGGCAAATTGAACATCGATCAAAAACACATTGAAATTGATTCTGCACACCGTCTTGGAAAGCCAATGAAGGATGGTGACAAAAGACCAAGACCAATAATAGTTAAACTCTATAGATATAAAGACAAACAGCTCATCCTGTCAAAAGCAAACAAACTGAAAGGCTCACACATCTACATCAACGAGGACTATTCAGAGGCCGTGCGTCAAAAGCGTAAAGAACTTCTGCCTGAGATGAAAGCTGCAAGAGCAAGAGGAGAATGGGCCTATCTGAATTATGATAGACTCATAGTGCGACCCATGAGTGAGCGTCCTACGAGAGAGCGGCACATGGGTTCAAATGAGGAGGATAATCATTAATCTGTTGCCCAGGCATTCACAACCATGTTTTTAATTTTCTGTTCATCTTATGGTAGATCATGTTCCATGTTCCCAGAAGCAAATGCAAATTAATTTATGTACTAATGTAACTTCTGGTAGTGACCCTCCAAACTTAACATCTAATAATAATTTGGTTTTTCATTCTTTTGAGCCACAACATGATAAGGTTTATAATACCTGTTTTAATCCTGATTTATTCTTTTCATCAGAATATTCTTCAATAGACCCAAACACCTATGACAGAAACCAGTCTAATATTTACGATCCTTCTACATGTAATTATTTTAATGAAAATCAGTTCAACTCTTTCATTGCATCTTGTAAAATGTCCAACACCTTTTCTTCTCTCCACCTTAACATAAGAAGTCTTTCAAAAAACTATGATCACTTTTACCATTATCTTGCATCACTGAACCATACGTTCACAATAATTGCATTGACCGAAACTTGGCTAAATGATGAAATCCATTCACTGTTTAATATTGATGGTTACACAGCTGTTCACCGATGTAGAGGAAGTCGAGGAGGAGGAGTCTCTCTTTATGTTCAAAAGGACCTTGAATTCAGACAGAGATCTGATTTTGAAGAGAAGTTTCATGGCTGTAATACAGAATGTGTTTTTATTGAGGTTCAATCTATGAAAAGAAAATTGATTGTAGGATGTATCTACCGTCCTCCTAATATAGACATAAACAATTTCAAAGAATGTCTTTCAGATATCTTAGAACTTGTTGCTAAAGAGGGTAAACTTTGTTATTTATTAGGTGACTTCAATGTCAACCTCTTGAATGAAAACAAACATCACATAGATGACCTTACAAATATTTTGTCTTCAAATTATTTTTATCCCCTCATTTGTAAGCCCACTAGAATAACTCCTCAGTCCTCTACATTGATAGACAATATTTTTACTAATGCATTGACTGATGTTATAAAATCTGGTATTCTTTATACTGATATTTCAGACCACCTTCCTGTTTTTCAGTTTTCTTCCGTAATTAACAAACAGTCCACAAATAAATCAAAGTTAATTTATTTTAGAAATTTCAATGAAAGTAACATTAACAACTTCTCAAGTATACTTGCAAATATGTCTTGGGAAACAGTATATGAAGTTTCTGATGTGAATGTGGCCTATAAGATTTTTTATGCAAAATTTCGTTACGTTTTTGACAAATGTTTTCCTCTGATTTCTAAAGGTAAAGGAAGTTCTGTAAAATTTAACAAACCATGGTTTACTCCAGAACTTAAGAAATCTGCATTAAAGAAAAACAAGTTATATAAAAGATATTTACAAAACCCAAGTCCTCTAAATTTAGCAACATACAAAAATCATAGGAATAATTATAATCACCTCATTAGAAATACTAAACGAAATTACTATAGCGATCAATTTACTCAATCATCAAATAATTCAAAAACTACATGGGATATTTTAAAAGTACTACTCAATAAGAAAAATGCCTCTACCCCATCCCAGGCTACATTTCAGAATGGCACTTCAATCATAACAGATCCAACAGAAATTGCAAATAAATTTAATCATTATTTTATAAATGTGGGACCACACCTTGCAAAGAATATTGATAATGTTTCTGGTTCTCCTTCTGATTTCATAAATGAAAATTATCCCTCTTTAAATACGTTTGATCCAATAAAACCTTTAGAAATACTTGACATCATTAAGAATCTTAAAAACTCTTCTGCTGGCCATGATGAAATTACAGCCTATGTTATCAAAAAAGTTGCACCTATAATTGTTGCTCCGTTAACATTTATTTTTTCCCTGTCACTTGAATCTGGTATTATCCCACAAGATCTAAAACTTGCCAAGGTCATCCCACTGTTTAAAGCTGATGACCCATCTGTATTTTCAAATTATCGCCCCATATCAGTTCTCCCGTGCTTTTCTAAGATACTTGAGAGATTGGTGTATTCTAGAATCTTGAGGCATCTTGATGCCAACAATATTTTGTATGAGCATCAGTATGGCTTTAGAAGGAATCATTCTACATATATGGCTCTCTTGCATCTTAGAGAAAAGATTTCAACTGCTTTTGAGAAAAATGAATATGCTCTAGGAATTTTCTTGGACTTATCAAAAGCTTTTGACACTGTGGATTATGAAATCTTGTTATCAAAAATGTCTTGTTATGGTTTTAAAAATAAGGTTCTGAAATGGGTTGAAAATTATTTACACAACAGAGAGCAAATTGTAATTTTTAATGGTAAATTGTCAAAGCGAGATGTCCTAAAATGTGGAGTTCCACAAGGATCCATTTTGGGTCCATTATTATTTCTCATATACATTAATGATCTACCAAAAGCATCTAGTGTTTTGACACCTATCTTATTTGCTGATGATACCAATCTTTTTGTTGCTGATGGTAACTTTGACTCACTTATTGATAAGGCAAATTATGGGCTCAGTCAATTTGCTCAGTGGTTTCAGTTAAATAGACTATCACTTAATGTTAAAAAATCTAATTTCATCTTATTTAAGAATAAGAATAAAAATTACAATCCAGAAAAAACTAAAATTTATATTAATAAACATTTACTTTCTAATGTTTCATCAACAAAGTTTTTAGGTGTCTATCTTGATGAGAAACTTTGTTTTAAGAATCATTGTGAATCAGTGTATAAGAAGATTTCTAAATCTTTAGGTATTATAAAAAAGGTTAAACCATATTTAAAAACAAGTACTATATTGACTTTGTACAATAGTTTAATTTATCCCCATATTTCTTACTGTAATTTAATTTGGGCTAGTACCTATCCTTCTTACTTGCAGTCAATCCATAAACTTCAAAAGTCTTTTGTAAGAATTGTCACTAACTCGCCATATTTAGCTCCATCCACACCTCTCTTTAAAAAATTAGAAATTCTTACAATCTATGATGTGAATAAGTATCAAACAGGAATCCTAATGTATAAAGTTATATGTATTCCACTTTCTTTACCTAAATATTTTCATAATTTATTTGAGTTCAATTCTTATTATCATTCATACTCTACAAGAAGGAAGTGTGATTTACATATACCCTTCTGTAGAACCACTGTTGCTAAATTTTCATTCATGTATCAGGGTGTTGTGCTGTGGAACAGTTTGAAACAATTAAGTGAATCATGTACAACATTATCTGTATTCAAAAGAAAGTTTAAAAAAACTTTATAGATTTTCTAACACATTAGTTTTTTTTTTAAATTTTATTTATAATTTTAATATTTTTTGACAATTTAAATTTATTTAATTTCAATTATTATTTTTTGCTTTAGTATGTAACTGTGTGTGTTTAAAGTAAGATGTAAGTTTATGTATAAAGCTCTTATGATTTTTTTTCTTTATTTTTTTAGAAGGGGGGGGTGCGCTTGTAAGCCCATTTAGGGTTTTTATGACCTCTCCTGCACATTTTTTTTTTAAAGCTTTTCTTTTACGTGTGTTGTTTCTTTTTGTGCAAACAATAAACAAACAAACAAACAAACAAACGAGCATGCATCTCATTAAAAAGGAGTGAGTTGAATTGTCTCCCTTTCACATAAAGGGAGCTAGCTCCCTTTATGGGAATGGAGCCTGCAGGGAGGAGGGAGACAATTCAACTGACTCCTTAACTGTGTTAGGATAGGCTAAGTGCTTGGTGACTGTACAGTACTGTACATTTATCTATTTATAAATAAAAAACAATAAAAAAATAAAAATACTGTATATACTGTATATTTTTAATAAATAGATAAATGTACAGTACTGTACAGTCACCAAGCACTTAGCCTATCCTAACACAGTTTTTAAAGATGAAGGAGTCAGTTGAATTGTCTCCCTCCTCCCTGCAGGCTCCATAGGGAGCTTGCTCCCTTTATGTGAAAGGGAGACAATTCAACTTATTCCTTCATCTTTAAAAACTGTGTTAGGATAGGCTAAGTGCTTGGTGACTGTCCAGTACTGTACATGTATTCATTTATAAAAAATAAAATAAAAAGTAAAAAATAAAAAAATAAAAACGTTTTTTTTTTGTTTTTTTTTACTATGTGATCCTACTTACGAATTTTTGACATACGAGCGCCCCCTAGGGACGGAACTCGCTCGTAAGTCGGGGACTACCTGTATTACAAAAAGATCTTTGACATCTTGTCTATTAGGACACCATATGAGACATCAAAAAACTCTACCAGCAAGGACCTCAATGTCCAGGGGCCTCATGTACAAAGACCTGCGTGGACTTCTTACTGAAAAGTGACGTACCGTCAAATCCAGAAAACTGCGTACGCACAAAAAAATCCAGATGTATCAAACTGTGCGTACGCCGGAATCCACGCACATTCCTTTTGTACATCACAATCAACGTGGAATTGAGCGCACATGAGAGAGTGGCCGACTCCGCCTTTGACACGCCTCCATATAAATATGCAAATTCATTTAAATATGCCCTGCACGAGAGAAATGTCGTCATTGCTCTATTGCAAATCATGTCGAAACGTGGAAAAAAGAGGAACTTCACGGAGTGTGAACTGGAGACACTTCTGAGTGAGGTAGAGAGGCACGGAAAAAGGTTTTGTTTGGCACGCGTAGGCAAGCACTTTTAAACGAGAAGTTGACCATGCAATAACAACATGCCTAGATAGGTCACTGGGTAGCGTGTCCGCCTTCCGTCCCGAACTTCATGAGTTCAATTCCCACATGATACAGCTTTTTTTTTCTATATTCATTCCAGATTTAAAGAACACAAGAAAACTATTTAGAAAAAACAACAAGAAATGAAACAATACATGAAATGAAAGGAAGCAGAGGATTTCTTGTGTTTTTTAAACAAAATAGTTTTCTTGTGTTCTTTAAATCTGGAATGAATAAAAAAAAGAAAACGTTGTTTTCATTTAAATATACCCTGCAACAGAGGAACGTCGTCTTGTCCCATCATGCATCACGTTCTTCAACTGCTAAAACAGCTAAAAATGAACAAAAAACAAGAATTTAAGCTGTGCAAAACTATTCAGTCTTTCTGTTTTTTATATTTTTTGCAGGTTATATTCTAATTGCGTCCATGTGGATGTAATAATTGTTAATCATGTGTGTTTGGTGTGAACAATGATGAATTTCACATCATGAACAGTTTCTCAGAATCACCTCTAGGTGTCGCCAATGGAACCAAAACCACAGAAACGTGCGTACGCCAGCCCTGGAGCTGGCGTGGGGATGCACACATTTCCATGTTCAGTTCTGTTTTGATACATACAGAGTTTTGCGTGGATAATGGCGTACGCACGGTTTTTGTGCGTACGTACCGTTGATACATGAGGCCCCAGGCTGTGAGATTTAGTCTATGAGATTTTGATCAGAGCAGCCACAATTCTGTGATGTTTCCAGCCAGCATTTCTGATAAGCGCCCACAGAAAGTTCTCCGGGGAAGGGGTGGGGAGCGATAGATGCAGTTGTTGTCCTCGGTTACTCATGACCCAGGAGAAATTTGATGGTCAGCCTTTTCTAAGGCTGTTTGGGGAGTCGAGTTGAGATAAGCATGGTTGTTTATTTACTTCAGGCAGACAGTATATCTTTTTCTGCAGCCTTGAGTGTCTTTCTAGGCAATCCAATCCAATGTTGTCTAATTGTGGGAATCTTTCCACTGATCAAAGCTATGAATCCTCATCCAGATTTATTCCACTTCGCTGACGAGTCCCAAACCCTGCAGGTGGCCTGCGATCAGAAATTGCCTCCACCTTCCGGTTAAGCTCGTAAAGCAGCTGATTTATTGAGGTTATAGCACGGATCAAACTCTCACTTTGACTTGGAAGCTTAGACATGGCATTGATCGCCACTGGTCTTCCATAATTTCCGATAGAAAAGTGCTCCACAAAGGCCGAACAACAAACCACCTGCCACCATAAATCCAATTATATACATATCTTTGACATCCTCCACAGATAGGACTGACAGACAGATCATCTTCCATTCGCCTCAGGAATCTATGACGTACCCCCAAGAGTGCATCTGTGAAGGGCAAGCTGGACCTCCCAAATCTTGTCGCTTTGTAGAAAAAATCTTGTCAATAGAGTT
>JBBPBX010074118.1:4768-17656 GCA_038048925.1 Garcialebias charrua
AAAGACTTTGAAAATGTACGGAAGCATAGAACTGTCACGTGACATACAATTAGTGTTCAAAAACATAAAACAAAATAAAAACACAACTGACCATGGCCTAGACAGAAGTACAACTATTCACCTTTTTTAAAACGTGCATAATGCATACAAAGTTACAACAAATATCAAATGTCTGAAAAAAGCACACAGCAGGCTTAAAGCCTAAACTAACAGCTCAGCTCAGTAATGAGCTTACATCAGCCAGGCAGGTTCCCAACGTTACTTTACAAAGAGCAGAACTACACAAAATGGTAATAATCTGTGTAATAATCTGGCAGAGGTGTCCGAGCAGAGCATGTTGAGGAAACTGCTCCAGATGCTGAACAACACATCACACCCCCTGCATGATGACACCCTGGACTCCTACTGCAGCACCTTCAGTCGTAGACTGAGGCCCTGTACACACGTAGCCGTTTATCAGTAAAACCGAACAGTTTAGCATGCGGTTTAGCCTTTCATCCACACGTGAACGCCGGTTGATGTAACTATAAACGAATAATAACAAAACTCCGGCCAAAGTGAAGATTTGAGAACTCTCCGTTTTCGAGTCTGCGTGTGAACTTTCAGAACGGAGCTTTCTGCTCCAGCTGGACCGGAACCAGCTGGAGCGGCGGTCACGTCACATAATGCTCTAAAAAAAGCACTAAAAAGTCAACATACCTGCTCTGACATGATTCCTAGTCGACATTTTGCTGCGTTTTATTAACTTTGTACTCCAACACGGTATTTAATAGTAGTTAAACCTCACGGTCTGTCCACACAAACGAAAGAAAATAAATAAATAAATAACAGGAAGTCGCGGCTGCATGGGTGAAGGGTTGTGACAGCACTACACTGCCACCTATGGGTTCAGCTTATTCATTACAACTTTACAACTTCTGTGGTGAAAAAAACGGGACATGTAAACAAACATTTTAAATATTCGAACATGTATGGACAGAGATATTTTTTGTGTGCAAATATTCGTTTTTCAAACACCAGGCTACGTGTGTACAGGGCTTGAGACCACCGAGGTGCTCCACAGACAGTGTTGCCAGGTGAGAAATGTAGGATTATCGTACTAGAGCCCTAAAATTATCGTATTTGGAGGGAAATTATCGTACACCCATCATAAACAAAATAACAAGTATGCTCTATAGTCACTCTGTTGTTGAATAGCGTCTAACAGGCACCCCCAGCTTTGTGGCGTCAGTACTGGTGGGAACCAGAGACAATAATACGTATTAATGTCTGGTGGCAACTAATGAGCCCCTCCTCTTGTTTTGTTTCATGGTGGTTAACCACCACCGAGCTGAAGTGTGGACAGGAGATTTACTTTTTTTTTTTTACGAATTCTGTAAAATTAATTTAATAACTCAACTAAATTCTGTCTATTAAGTTTGTATTTTTAAGGAAATAATAACTTGATCTTAAACTTTACTGATATCACTACTAAAAACATCCCTAATTGTAAATTTAATATTCATTTTATTTATTTCTTTTTGGAAATGCTTTCTTCTTGTTTCATACCCTGGACATTCCATAGACATGTTGAACCGTTTCAGGGAAATTGCTGGTGCACATGTCACAAAAAAGTCCTGTTGCATGTTTTCCAATTATTTCAAGAGATTTATTAAATAAAGGTTGAATGAATAAATTAAGGCCCGTGTGTCCTGTTCTAATGCGAGTAAGTTCCTGTTTCTTCCTGCTTTCAATTGTACTGTATATCTTACCTTTTTATGAATGTTGTGTAAATGTCTTCCTATATCAGTAATGTCCCAGTTTTCCTGTCATATTTTCTTAATATATTTCTTTATTATCATTTAACGTTCAACTTTATCTAAATGTTCTATCATTTTCTCACTTCTTCCGAGCGGTGTCACACGGCTCCAAGTACACTGCTCTGCTTTTTCTAATTCATGGGGCGAGCCCAGCGGACCATTCAGCCAATCATGGTCGTTGTTCTGCATATACGTCACTCTTATGTCGCATTTAGAAAAGCACAATTGGCTGGAATTTCAAGATGCCTTCAAGGTTCACAAAAAAACTCAGACAGACAGTTGCGACAGGCTGATGGAAATCGATCACAACTACACGTTCACAGAATGGTCAAATTATCGTATTTTTGGCCTTTTTCGGGATTATTGATCGTAAATCGCAGTGGTAGGCAATGCTAATCAAAAAATTAGTTCCACAATTTCTAAAATGCTTATTAATTTTTTTAGGTCCACAATTTCAAAAGCACAAATGTCTTATGAAAATTAGGGGAAGCTAATCTAATCCGCTATTTATATTCGACAATTGGTAGCCGGCAGCGTTATGCAATATTTGCACTACACTGCCAACTGAAAAGTAACTAAAATGATCCTAAAAGGATGAAATTACAAAAATCAAAGGATTTATTTAATACTTTACGTACATATATTCTATTCGGCCACGAAATTAACAAAAAAGAGAATGATCTTTTAATCCCTAAAACCACTTTTAAATCTCAAATACACGGGTGTGTCGCCACCGCATTTATACATAAAAGTAACCCAAATACATAAAACTAACGACTCACCGTCGAGTGGTCGACACAAAACACACAATAAAATCCTCCGGCCGCGTTAATTTGGCTTGAAACAGCGGGGTTCTCTGCGGATTTATCCAGCACAACCAGCTAGACACAGAGTTAGCGTCCAGTTCACCTCTGACCCGGAAGATGTCAAGATTCTATAGGTAGTCAACAGATTTAATGAAAAGTAACTAAAATACATAAAACTAACGACTCACCGTCGAGTGGTCGACACAAAACACACAATAAAATCCTCCGGCCGCGTTAATTTGGCTTGAAACAGCGGGGTTCTCTGCGGATTTATCCAAGAAACCCAGCACAACCAGCTAGCCACAGAATTAGCCCCCGAGTTCACCTCTGACCCGGAAGATGTCAAGATGGAATAGTCCATTTTTTAGTAGGGGGATACAGAAATCGACCGGTTTTTGTATTGCGTATTTAATGATCGTTTTCATCGTAACTATAATTATTTTTATGTTAAATGTACATTAACAAGCAGGATCAATGTTAGGGATGTAGGTGACTGGCCGGGGCGCGGCGGGGCCGGTGCCCCTGCTGATTGGGATCCCCAGGCAACGGCATCATTTGCCTACATGGTAGATCCGAGTCTGTTCTCCGCTCTGCTCCCTCCCCCTCCAACCCTCCCTCCTCTCTGCTCTTTACGGTGGGGAAAAAGGTAAAACAAGCAGCTACGGAGCCAGCATAAGAGCTTGTAAATAAGTTTATTGGTTTTTACTGATAGATAATTAGTTATTAGCGGTACTGCATTTTAAATAAAAATAGCACAAATCCGCTTATGAATTATAAAAGTTAGTCAAACCACAAAAACGCTGACAAAAAGTTTAGGTCCGCTGTAAGCGGATTAGCGCTTTAGAGCTCTCTAGCGGTCTGTGCCCACCTTTGGTAATTCGTACAGAGAGCAAAATTATCGAATACAAATAAGATAATTATCGTACACCTGGCAACACTGTCCACAGAACAACACAGGAAGTCCTTCAAACTTTTACTCTCCTCCCCCTTTCTGCACATAGGACAAGAAATTTAATCATGCACCACAATAAACACTTTATTCTTTCTGTTTGCACCTGACCTGCTTTAGAACTTAACTGTTGGTATTTTTATATTCTCTGTTATTTCATGTATCTTGTGTGATTTCTGGTGTTTGTTATTTTGTATTGAAACTGTGGCACAACAATTTCCTGCAGGATCAATAAAGTGCTATCTTAATAAACGTGTTTACTTTAGAACTAAGATTAAATGTAGTTGGCGTTTGTGTTTTAAAGTAGTCCCTCGCTACTTTGCGGTTCGTTTATGGCGGACTCGCTCTTTTGCTGTTTTCAAAATAAGATTAAATGGCACACAGATGGCAGATTGATGGATGAGCCGCACAATCGGCATAGAATTTTTTATTCAAAATAGATGTTTTCAAATTATTTAGCACCAGGGACGGCTGGTATAAGTGGGCTAGTAGGGCTAAAGGCTGAGTTAGATTTTCGCTTTGGTCCGCAGGCTGGAGCGCGCGCGCCGCGCGTGCACACAGCCGTGCGGCGAAATGCCTTTACAGTGTCGCCTCTGTGTTTATGGTTGACGCACAGCGGCGCATGGCAAAGTGCTGTTCTTTTACGGACCAGCAGGAGGCAGTACCCTCTAAAACCTGTGCATATGTTGCAAGAAAGGTGTAGAAGAAGAAATCTACCGTAGAAGAAGAACTGTTTGAAATCATACAACAAAAACAAATAGCTTTCCGCTCGCGTGCTGAACTGTTGTCTTTATTTGCGGCTTTAATCCATGGAGTCAGCGGAGGAGAAAGCGATCACGTGACTTTTGGCGAAAAAAACAAAAGAAAAGTCCGACTCCAGATCAGGAACGAAGGAGAATTTAATACATTTTGTGTCACAAAACATTCCTCCATGCGTCGCGACTCCGTCTCCACGACCACAGCGGCGCAAACAGCTGCAGGCTCCGGCGTGAAGAGGGTGAAGGCTGTCGGTGGGGACCTGTCAATCAAATCGTAGCGCCCACCGCGCTCGCAGAGGCTTGCGGAGTTTCAAAAATTCAGAGGTGAAAGTCACGCGCTAATCCCACGCGCGGGGCCAACGCGCAGGGGCGGGGACTGTGAAATTGCGTCACTTTTGGAGCGCGCACCCTCGCGCGCTGCGCGACGCGTCAAGTATGAATCTAGCTTAAGCTCTTCCTGATATTCACAATAAAAAGGTTAAACATTATATAATTATAAACAATTTATAAATAACAACTTAAAAATAAACATAATTTAAAAATAATGGCCCTCATGCACGAAAATGTTCGTATTTTTATCCTAAATGTCTCCTACTTTTGTTCGTACGAAGCGTTCGTACGAACATGCCACGTCAGATCCAACAAAGTCTTCTATCCACAGGAAAAGCGTGTAAACGGGCTGCTTAAAGTTGATGGATCCCACCTGTTCTACTCACCTGCGCGTGCTCGCGGGAAGGTAATTTACATAATTTCCACCCCTCAAAACACCATATAAGGCCACGCTTCCTGCCTTCTGACAGCAGGAAGTGTCCATTCATTCAAACTCAAGAAGTAAAAGGAGGAACTTCACGCGTTCGGAGATCTGCTCTCAGTCGCGCTGTGGCTACCCCCCCCCACCCCCCCGCAGGTGTCGGATGGTCAAATATCTCTAATTTTAGTGTACTGAGTTACATTATAGTTTCACTTATTCAGAAGAGCGCACCGCTGCCCCCCCCCCCCCCGCAAGTGTCGGATGTGTTTTTGAACAGAAGCATTTTAAAATGTCTCGAAACTACAGTTAACATCATATTAATATTGTAGTGCATATACTGTGTGTCCCGTGGGTCGTACAGTATCAGAAATCAAGAATAAATGGTTTGATCTGAAAATGGCTTCAAACAAACGTCTCGCCGCAGCACGGGCAGGAGGTGGTCAATAGTCTGCGAGATGGATGGACAATACTGTAAATGCCATGCTGCGCAGACGCGTGCCAACATGTTTTGCAGCACAAATGTGTCATGCGCGCTCCTCCTGGTCATCGCGCAACCACATTCTGCAGGTTATATTTCGAATCAGATATAATAATCTATTGCTCCGATGGTGTTTGGCACAGCAGTCCAGCAATAGCATGAAAATCAGTCTTAATTCGTACTTGTTCTGCGGCGGTGTATGGGAATTTTATGTACCTGGGTGTTAATATGAGGAGCGGCTTTGATGACCAAGGGGAGCGCACGACTCACTGAAGCCTGCGCGACACACCAAACAAATTAAACTTAAAATTATAATTCTAATTCAAACAGAATAACCTATTGTCAAGAATAATTATGGTGCGTGATTTTTTTAAACCCAAAATATTTTCTAAATAACGAAATATGAAGTTATTCGTGGAGAAGATCCGTCTGGATGACAGCAGACTGACGCTCCTAAATTATACGACAGGTCCGGACCACTCGTAAATTTTGTTCGTATCTGAAGAAAATCGTAGGATACGAAAACATTGTTGGATGCCGCAAATGATCCTAAAACACTCGTACGCACAGTTTAAGAACAAATCTGTGCGTACGATCGGTTTGTGCATGAGGGCCAATGTGTCTTATTTAGTGAAATTTACAACAAAAACTGGTGCTAAACCATCTGGGTCGTTCTGCAGGGGCTAACTTTTCACAGCCCATTTTAATTCGATGTCTCTGTGGTTCAGAATGATTGACATGCATCTCACCACGCCCCCTCAGTTTGCGGCTCATTGGGGCTAATTCTGGTCAGCCCAGGATCTGCCCAATGCCACAGAAATAAAGTCAAAGTCAAAGTCAAAGTCAACTTTATTGTCAGAACTGCAATATGTACAGGACATACACAGGACCGAAATTGCATTTCTCTCAGTCCCTCGGTGCAACAGTAACCATCTAAACACTAAACACTAAAACATTTAATACACATAAGCATAAAATAGTAAAAAAGTGTAACACTGTCCTGAGTTTTTTCATAATAGTATAAAAGTATGAAAATTAACACCAACACTGAAACACCAAACACCCCTAAAACACCAAACACCCAATGAACATAAGCATAAAATGAAATAATAAAAGTGTAATACTGTCCTGAGTTTTTGCATAGTAGTATAAAAAGTATAAAAAGTATATCTAATAAACTGAAGGTTCTAGCATTGACATTTGCAAAGAGTGGCACAGCAGCATATAAGTTAATGTACACAGTATATGTATGAGGTAGTTGATGTTGGTATAGAGGCAAAGTGGCATATGCAGTGAGGCACATAAGGCACATTTGGCATCCTTAGATAAGGCTAGTCAGAGAATGCTGTATATGTATCTGCAGTAGTGTAGATAAAAGTAGTGTAAATGTAAACAGTAGTAATAAATGTAAAGCAGTAGTAATAAATGTAAACAGTATTAATAAATGTAAACAGTGAATGTACACTGTAATCCCAAATTTTCATTTACATAATAAGTCAAGCTATTATTACTAATCTTTTTGTTATTTTGCAAAAGGCGGGACCATTACCTAACAATATGTGAATTGTACACTTCTCAATCTGAGTATCTGCTTTACTAATGGCTCTGAGTACAGACACCTCTCATTTACATGTTTTTACTGGTTTGGGGCAGGGCTTGTCAGTGAACACGTCACCTGCCTGGTGCACAGTAGGTGGCGGTATGCACCTAACAGTTGTTTGCGATCCGCCATAACTCAATAGAAGAAGAAGAAGAACCATGAGCTCAGTGCATGTTTCTCCTGACTGTTTGCTGCAAAATCTCATTACTGTGACGAAGTGCTGAAATCAGGTCAGTCTGGTTGATGTAACAGTTTATTGACACATGTTAAGTGCTCAAATTTGATTCCGTTTTTATTGCACTTGCTAGTAAAATAACGTTTTTGTGTGCTCATGTTAACGATGGCTAATGTTTCACCGGAGTGTCAACTGCATCATTTTTGCCCTAAATTATAGCTACAGTACTTTGTAGTTGATCATCCTTTGTTGTTATTTCGGGACTGATTGAATTAGTACCGGTAGTTAATGCCTGTAGCAAACAAGAACTAATTGCCCCTCACAGAGAGCTAATGCTGTTAGCAGTTAGCTTTATGCTAGCTTCCTGTTGCATACAGAATAATTTACCGCATGGTTTAATTTTTTTTTTACTTCGACAGGGATTATTCAAACCAAGGGCTGTTGGTTCTTGCAATCATTCCTGGTGATATAGTGAATTTTGCTTATATTCTGTGTTAGTTCATTAAATTATTATTTTCTCTTTTTTTTTTTCTTTGGTCTAACCGCCATATTGGATTTGTGCGCCGAATAGAAGATAAAACCTGTGGAGACATCAACACCAAGCCTTCTGATGAAACGCCGGCCTGCACTCTTCACTAATAAGCAGGTACACATATTATTCTGATGGTCATTTGCTCTCCAGTTGAACAGCACACTAATTTCTTTTTTTTATTTTAATTTTTTTATTTGTATGCATTCTAAAGGATTGTGGAAAAAGACCTGCTGCAGGAATTTTATTCTGTCCGTCATGATCACACCACCAGTCATGGAAATGAGGGGCAACGTGGCTGAACATTTGGCACAGCTTTTGCAGAAAATGGGTCAAAACAAATTGTCTGTGTGTCTTTGTTTGTATGTATGAGACTTTTCCCTTCAACATATCTATCAATTTTCTGTCTTACATTCCCTGGATTCCACATTGGATTTGTGCTCCAAACAGAAGACAAAACAAAATGTGGACCTAACATTTGGAGGGATGACATGAAGACATCACCACCAAACCTTCTGATGAAACGCTGGCCTGCACTCTTCACTAATAAGCAGGTACACATATTATTCTGATGGTCATCCTCCAGTTGAACAGTACACTAATTTCTTTTATTTTATTTTAATTTTTTTATTTGTATGCATTCTAAAGGATTGTGGGAAAAGACCTGCTGCAGGAATTTTATTCTGTCCGTCATGATCACACCACCAGTCTTATGGAAATGAGGGGGAAAAGACCTGCTGCAGGAATTTTATTCTGTCCGTCATGATCACACCACCAGTCTTATGGAAATGAGGGGCAACGTGGCTGAACATTTGGCACAGCTTTTGCAGAAAATGAAGGTAATACTGGGTCAAAACAAATTGTGTGTCTTTGTTTGTGTGTATGAGACTTTTCCTTTCAACATATCTATCAATTTTCTGTCTTCTATTTTCTGCCAAATAGAAGACAAGACACAATGTGGACCTAACATTTGGAGGGAGGACATTGTGGAGACATCACCACCGAGCCTTTCTGATGAAACGCTGGTCTGCACACTTTACTAATAAGCAGGTACACATAATATTCTAATGGTCATTTGGTCTCCAGTTGAACAGCACACTAATTTCTTTTTATTTTTATTTTTTTAATTTGTATGAAATTCTAAAGGATTGTGGTAAAAGACCTGCTGCAAGAATTTTATTCTGTCCTTCATGAGCACACCCTGACTAACCCTGTGTTTATGTGCAGTGACGACTGCGATGGTCCCATATTAAATAATATCATTATATAAAAACAACCAATTTAGAAGTTTTCCTATTTCAGTCAAATAGTGACAAAATGGACCAAGAAGATCTCTCAAATAGTCCTTAGACCAATACTGATTTTACAATGTTTATTGTTAGAAAAATTCAAAATGCTTGACCAAGCAGTAGTTATCATTATACTCTGATGCATGCTCAATAATCCAGGTAGAAAAATCTAAAAAAGCTAAGTCTGGTCCTCTGGACATTCAAAAAATAAAACAAAACAAAGCAAAAAAACTGTATTTGATAAACTGTAGCATTGTAGCATAAACTGTATTTGATACAATGCCTGTTTTGTCATGGTGGTCTGTTGTAGTTCAGCAATTTTATTCCCTAATGGTTTTATTTATGGCAATTATTTTTGTTTATCTTTAGGATGGTGATGAGTTCTTTGGCCAAATGGACGTTGGGACCTTGTTGCTGAATCCTGAAGGTGTCTCCCCCCCAACATCAGATCTTCACCCGGCGAGCCTGAACATCGTCAATGAGGGTGAAATTTTTTGTGGAAAAGCTCATGACCCTGCCAGAAGCTGTGAGTCTCCTTTTTAGGCTCACATATGAACTCCATGTAAACTACCCAAAGAAAATCAGAAATACTGTACCCTCCTGTTCATTCAACAGGTACTGTACAGTATTTTTTTCTTCTTCCCCATTTGGGAAGTATTGAGTTGAAGCTGAGAATTCAAACAGAAAATTCAACTTGTGTAAAAACGCTGCAGGTGCTCTACTTTTGGTTAGGTGGGAAAAAATCCTATTTAGCAGCTAGAAGTTTATTGTTTTACTGCTGAAGTTTAGTTTGTAGCCATCTTTCAAATACAAACATAATGTGAACAAGTGTTGTAATGTAACTGTTTCACAGAAACTTTCCTGTTCATCATTACTTGTTTTAAACAATTGTTAGTGCCACAATGCTAGTTATTTTTTTTGTCAAAAAAAGATTATTTTTAATTTTTTTAATTATTATTATTATTATTTAAATGTTTATTTTTTTATCATTAAGGCTTCCAAATAAAAGAACTGTACGGACACTTTTTTTTAAAGACAATTTACCTGTCGAAGCCATTGAAGGGTTCCATGTTAGTCTTTTGACCAGATTAATGATGTAAATGATAAAGGGTACCTCAGATCATAAGATGTTATGCATGTTCCCCTTTGCACAAGATATTAACATTCTTAATTTCACCTATCAAAGTAAAATGGTTAATTTGGTAAAATGTTTGAAAATACATTTTTGTAAAGGCTTAAATGCAGAATTGTATTGACTTAGCACTTTACTCAGATTTAGTTTTGTACTAAAGTTTAAACTCTTGAACATGGTGAAATGTGTACTCAGATTTACATGTTTAAAATGTTACTATTGCACTATTTTTGCAATAAATTTGTGAAAAATAAATTAAATTGTCATTTTTTTGTGTAAGAAACAACAGGTAGTATACAGACAATTATTGTGTAATGTTAAAAAATCTAATTTATTATTATTATTTAGTAGTAGTATTTCTAACTAATAAAGATGAGAAATGAATACTGATAAACATGAGAAACAAATACTGATCATCATGGGTAATGATTACTGATATATATGATTAATGGTTGAGTTAATTACTCGTAAACAATGGTTTTAAAAACTTGACTTTTTTAGCACAAGATTATCTTGGACACAAGACTTAATGTAAACAGAGCTTGATTTGTTTAGTTTTTGATTTTGTAAAAACTGGAGATCCCCTCGCAATCGCTTTCCACATTCTGCTTTAGTAATGATTACTAATTTGGGTTTACAGTACTGTAGTATGACTATAGGCAGTAATGTAATACAAACATTAGTGCAAATATGAGAAGTAGTGCAAACTGAATGAACACATGACCGAGAGTTTAGTGAATAACCCGTTTGATGACACAGAGTCCAGTGTTAAAAACTTTGTGTTGAGTGGTAATGTGTGAGAAAGTTTTTTGTGTTAAGGCAGTTCAAATGGGAGGGGAGGCAGAGCAGGCAGAGTGTTTAGCATTCTGACTGCCTGATGAACAGAGCTGTCTCTCAGTCTGCTGGTACGAGCCTGGAGACTCCTCAGTCTCCTCCCTGATGGCAGCAGTCTAAAGCGGCTGTGTAGTGGGTGTGTGGGATCACCTGCCATGCGGTGGGCTTTCCGAGTGAGGCGTTTGCTGTGTAAGTCCTGCAGTGAGGGCAAGGAGGTGCCGACGATCTTCTCAGCTGCTTTCACGATGCGCTGGAGGCTCTTGCGGCAGGATGCAGTGCATGCACCAAACCACACAGTGATGCAGCTGGTCAGGACACTTTCTATGGCACCTCTGTAGAAGGTGCACATGATGGAGGTTGAAGCTCCAGCCCTTTTCAGCTTGCGGAGAAAGTAGAGGCGCTGGTGAGCCTTCTTCGCCAGTGCTGCAGTGTTCCTGCTCCAGGACAGGTCCTTTGAGACGTGCACTAAGCCAGTTAGGGTGGACGTACCTTACCAAGCTCCGCCCAGAGACGCCCCCTAAGCTCCAATGTCTCCCAAGCGCAGCATTAGTTTCAATGTAAACATGGCGTTGACTGACTCTCTGCAGGGTATTTCTGAGTCGAATAGTGTATCATTTCTGCCAGATTCCAACAAAATATCAGCCATGACAATGGACAGGGGAACCAACAAGTTCATGTTTTTTTTTTTTGGACGTTATCAAGTTGTTTGAGCCACGCGATGCCTCCAACAGCGTGCGCGTCACAGCTAATGCTACCGGTGGATGAGGAAAACAGCAGATCCTCACACGCTCAGCATTATTACAGCTGTGGACAGGATCACTGATGCCTATTGTCCTGCAAGGCTGGGTAAGTCAGGCATTCATGGTTTTGAGGGTTACTTTTGAAATCAGTGATTTCTGTTGTTGGCAAAAGTTTGAGTGTGCCTTGGTCGCAAAGCTAATGCTAACCGTGTTTGTTGTTCGGAGGTTGGCTTGGCTTTTGGTATTCTTGGTGGTTGGTTGTTTTACGCTTGTCTTTGTGCTGAAAAAGGACATAATGTCAATTTACAGTGGGTTTTCTTTATTTCACATTGGATGCCTCTGTTGTTGGAATCCAACCTGCAGCATTACATGTATGTGTACATTATACGTGTGTGTGTGTGTGTGTGTGTGTGTGTGTGTGTGTGTGTGTGTGTGTGTGTGTGTGTGTGTGTGTGTGTAAATTAGCCCACCCTAAAAATATCACCACCAGCCTTCACTGTTTAGCACCCCCTGCACCTTTGTGCAACCCATATTGCAGGACAAGCTTCCTCCTGCAACTGAACAGCTGTTCTCCATGCAAAGCAGAGAAGTGGGTGTGGCCAAGAGCACTTGCAGGTGGCTGAGAGCAGCGGAAGCAGAGAAAGGGAAATCATGACATTCTGCGCTGTTTTAGATTGTTTGGAGTTTAGAAACATTGTTTAGAATATTGCAAGAGTGTGGGAAGGGTTTGAAACGCCTTAATCTATCTATCTATCTATCTATCTATCTATCTATCTATCTATCTATCTATCTATCTATCTATCTATCTATCTATCTATCTATCTATCTATCTATCTATCTATCTATCTATCTATCTATCTATCTATCTATCTATCTATCTATCATCTATCTATCTATCTATCTATCTATCTATCTATCTATCTATCTATCTATCTATCTATCTATCTATCTATCTATCTATCTATCTATCTATCTATCTATCTATCTATCTATCTATCTATCTATCTATCTATCTATCTATCTATCTATCTATCTATCTATCTATCTA
>JBBPBX010074119.1:6535-17656 GCA_038048925.1 Garcialebias charrua
ATACGGAAGTCATTCTCCATGGCCTCTCCGAACTCCTCCCACGCCCGAGTTTTTGCCTCAGCAACCACCCGAGCCGCATGCCGCTTGGACTGTCGGTACCTATCTGCTGCTTCCGGGGTCCCACAGGCCAAAAAGGCCCAATAGGACTCCTTCTTCAGCCTGACAGCATCCCTCACCACCGGTGTCCACCACCGGGTTCGAGGGTTGCCACCACGACAGGCACCAACAACCTTGCGGCCACAACTCTGATAAGCTACCTCGACAATAGAGGCGCGGAACATGGCCCACTCGGACTCAATGTCCCCCGCCTCCCTCGGAACGTGTTCAAAGCTCTCCCGGAGGTGGGAGTTAAAGCTCCGTCTTACGGGAGACTCTGCCAGACGTTCCCAGCAGACCCTCACAATACATTTGGGTCTGCCAGGTCTGACCGGCATCCTCCCCCACCATCGGAGCCAACTCACCACCAGGTAGTGGTCAGTTGACAGCTCCGCCCCTCTCTTCACCCGAGTGTCCAGGACATGCGGCCGCAGATCAGATGAGACAACAACAAAGTCGATCATCGAACTGCGACCTAGGGTGTCCTGGTGCCAAGAGCACATATGTACACCCTTATGCCTGAACATGGTGTTCGTTATGGACAATCCATGACGAGCACAGAAGTCCAACAACAAAACACCACTCGGGTTCAGATCAGGGGGGCCGTTCCTCCCAACCACACCCCTCCAGGTCTCACTGTCATTGCCCACGTGAGCGTTGAAGTCCCCCAGCAGAACAAGGGAGTCCCCAGGAGGCGCACTCTCCAATACCCCCTCCAAGGACTCCAAAAAGGGTGGGTAATCTGCGCTGCCGTTTGGCGCATAGGCACAAACAACAGTCAGAGCCCATCCCCCCACACGTAGGCGAAGGGAGGCTACCCTCTCGTTCACCGGGGTGAACCCCAACGTACAGGCACCAAGATGGGGGGCAACAAGTATGCCCACTCCTGCTTGGCGCCTCTCACCAGGGGCAACTCCAGAGTAGAAGAGTGTCCAACCCCTCTCAAGGAAACTGGTTCCAGAGCCAGAGCCATGCGTTGAGGTGAGTCCGACTATTTCTAGCCGGAACCTCTCAACCTCACACACTAGCTCAGGCTCCTTCCCCACCAGAGAGGTGACATTCCATGTCCCAATGGCCAGCTTCTGTAGCCGAGGATCAGACCGCCAGGGTCCCCGCCCTCGGCCACCACCCATCCCACATTGCACCCGACCCCTTTGGCCCCTCCCATAGGTGGTGAGCCCATGGGAAGGGGGACCCACGTCTCCTCTTCGGGCTGTGCCCGGCCGAGCTCCATGGGTGAAAGCCCGGCCACCAGGCGCTCGCCAACGTGCCCCACCTCCGGGCCTGGCTCCAGAGTGGGGCCCCGGTGACCCGCGTCCGGGCGAGGGAACATTTTGTCCATTTATTTTACTCATCATTGGGGTCTTTGGGCTGCACTTTGTCTGGTCCCTCACCTAGGACCTGTCTGCCTTGGGTGACCCTACTAGGGGCATGAAGCCCCTGACAGCATAGCTCCTAGGATCATTGGGACACTCAAACCCCTCCACCATGGTAAGGTGGCAGCCCAGGGAGGGGCTTTCAAAGATGTGGGAAATAATTCTCAAACACACAACAAAATAGCCCTTTATGGGCACAAAAATAAAATAAGACTTCAGTTGGTTTGAAACTTCTTTGATATCAACTATTGCCCAGGAAAGCGAAAACAACCGGTTTGAACTTAAAAAATGAAATAGATCAAACATTCTTCTTCACAGCATCCATCTTCTTCTGGTGTGGGAGGGTAAGGGTAAGTTCAGCGTCTGCCCAGGGGAGGGAGTGTCCCGTTTTCAGAACAAGTTCTTCCTGTTCCTGGGGGATTTGTTTGTGGCATAAGTTCATTTCATCTGGGGGAGTTTTTATTAAAGTCCAGTTTTTCTTCTTGGGGAGAGCTTTTGTTTAAGTCCAGTTTTTCTTCTTGGGGAGAGTTTTGTTTTAAGTCCAGTTTTTCTTCTTGGGGAGAGCTCTTGTGTGCCCTGTGCATCAGGCAGTTTGGTGGGCATCATTCACTTTTTCAGACAGTGGTTTCATGTAGTCTTGTCCAGCTGCCTGTTCCTGGGTGTTTAGTCCATTCAGGCATGGGGTAGTCAGGTCACATGTCCTCACAAAGTGGGGAGCTTTGCTCTGACCAGATCGATCTCAAAATCTGGCTCAGCGATTGTTCCAAACTTCTTTTTCAGGGTAGCACCTCAGGTGTAACAGCTGCTGCTCTTTTCTCTCGAGAAGATGACCCGTTCTTTCCACCACCTGTTGGGGTCCTGTTCACCCTCATTTCCAACCGTCTCTAGCAGGACAGTCTGAGGCGGGATTCATTTCTGGCATCACTGGCAACTCCTCCTGAAGGAGTTCCGGAAATCCGTAGTCTTTCGAGAGAAGAACTGGACACCAAAAAAACTTGCAAATTGTTAAATAAAACTTCAAGGCCCCCCCCCTTGGATCTCATGAGCCAATTGTGGTTTGGGGAAGGCCTAACTGTGGGTAATTCCTTAGTGAGTTAAATCTGTTAACTTAAACTAAATTCTGTAATTGGCTATAATAATAATTGTTTCTTTAAACTTAAAATAAAATTCCATTCTTACTATCTAAAACATTTGTATTTAATGGCAAAAACAACAACAACAAATGATTTCATTCTTCAGTGAAAATGAGTAATCACTCACTTTGATTTGAGGTTAGTTTTTAATTAGTAAATTTTTTAATTAGCATGACCATTGTAAGTGAGTAGTAGGAGACGTTTTATACTTACTTAAAAAAATACTTTACCTTTTTCATAGTCTGTAGAAAAAGTCTAAACTTGCCGGCAGTAAGTCAGGCTCGTTTCCAGTGAGAGTTGGACTCCGCCAAGGTTGCCCTTTGTCACCGATTCTGTTCATAACTTTTATGGACAGAATTTCTAGGCGCAGCCAAGGTGTTGAGAGGATCCGTTTTGGTGGCCTTAGAATCGCTTCTCTGTTTTTTGCAGATGATGTGGTCCTATTGGCTTCATCAGATCGTGATCTACAGCTTTCGCTGGAGCGGTTTGCAGCCGAGTGTGATGCGGCCGGGATGAGGATCAGTTCCTCCAAATCCGAGGCCATGGTCTTGAGCCGGAAAAGGGTAGCATGCCCTCTCCGGGTCGGGGATGAGGTCCTGCCCCAAGTGGAGGAGTTTAAGTATCTCGGGGTCTTGTTCACGAATGAGGGAAAACTGGAGCGTGAGATCGATAGGCGGATAGGTGCAGCATCCGCAGTGAAGCGGGCTCTGTACCGGTCTGTCGTGGTGAAGAGAGAGCTGAGTCGAAAGGCAAAGCTCTCAATTTACCGATCGATCTACGTTCCCACCCTCATCTATGGTCATGAGCTTTGGGTTGTGACCGAAAGAACGAGATCTCGGATACAAGCGGCTGAAATGAGTTTTCTCCGCAGGGTGTCTGGACTCTCCCTTAGAGATAGGGTGAGAAGCTCAGTCATCCGGGAGGGACTCGGAGTAGAGCCGCTGCTTCTCCACATTGAGAGGAGCCAGTTGAGGTGGCTCGGGCATCTGGTTAGGATGCCTCCTGGACGCCTCCCTGGGAGGTGTTCCGGGCATGTCCCACCGGGAGGAGGCCCAGAGGAAGACCCAGGACACGCTGGAGGGACTATGTTTCTCGGCTGGCCTGGGAACGCCTTGGGATTCCCCCAGAGGAGCTGCTCCATGTGGCTAGGGAGAGGGAAGTCTGGGCCTCCCTACTTAGGCTGCTACCCCCGCGACCCGACCCCGGATAAGCGGACGAAAATGGATGGATGGATGGATGGATGATCATTGTAAGTGAGTAGTAGGAGACGTTTTATACTTAGTTAAAAAATACTTTACCTTTTTCATAGTCTGTAGAAAAAGTCTAAACATACATGTAACAAAATAGAAAAGTACAAATAACATACATACAGACATACAAACATACAGACATATAGACATATAGACATATAGACATACATACAGACATATAGGAATAAATAATTTACAATACAAACATGTGGTTCATGTGCTCAAAATAAGTCCAGTCTATAGTCAGAGTCAGTCGTGTTTTTAAAAACTTAGAACCACCACATTTCAAATCAACCTTTCAAATCAACCTTTTGAATAGATCCAAACTCCAGGGCGTCCCCCATCTTTTTCTTTTTGGATCTGTTAAAAATAAATACCTGTTTATTAAATGACATATACAGTACCTATTTATTAAACACCATATACAAAAGCAATGTGGTATGTAGGTTTATCTGATTTATCCTACAGTACAACGTGCTTCTTAAATGATCATTTAAATGGCTATGCTTTTGAATATAAAAATCTAAAAAGTTATTTTTGTTTAACTGATGATCTAATCAATGTATGAGCTGTTTCCCTTTATGAGCCATTATCAGTGTTATTAGTGATTTATTCTTTATTATTGTTAGTTATTTCTAGGAACACTTTCTAATATTCCCTTCTTACATTATTATATAGGAATGAGTTGCCACTGAGTGTCAGGCAGGCTCCCTCACTCACAGTCTTCAAGCCTCGATTAAAAAACCCACTTCTATTCTCTCGCCTTTAACATGATGTGATTTGTTTTGATCCTCTCTGAAATATACACTGTTCACTATTTTAGTTAGTTTCTGTTGATATTTCTATCTATATTTTGTTTTTGTTTTTGTTTTCCTGTTTGCTTTGCTTGTTTGTTTCTATTGTACAGCACCTTGGTTGACCCTGCGTCTGTTTAAGTGCTCTATAAATAAAGTGGTATGGTATAAACAATCTAAGATTTCAAAGCATAAAGCTATAAAAATTGTTCTAACAATGTTTTAACCAATTCCTTTGTGGCAAACCAGACCAACCAAAATGCACTCCGTCAAGGACAACTGCTATCCTTCTTTAGCTCCACAAAACATTGCATGAATGTCTGTGGAGACACAATTTTAATCTGCAAAAAACAAAAATATAAACATTAACTTGTTTCAGGGTTATGAGCTGGGATCATTATCTTTGTTTCATCACGGAATTACAGGAACTGGAAAAATAAGTCGTCAGACCCACATAAGTACAGTATAAACTAAGAATCTTGTAGCCTGCGCTGGCAGGCTAAAATGAGCATATGTGTTTCATTAAATAAAATTAATCATAGCAGACTGCAGTTTTGAAACACGATACCAGGATTATTGACGGATCCTCACAGATCCATGCGGGGGACATGACCTTTTGCTGGACAGTTGGCGTGGGTGACTTCAAGACCTGTTCTCTTTGTCTTTTTGGAGAACCTGTTCAGCCCCCTCTTGGATTTAGTGTTAATTTTCTGAATGTGGTCTTAAGCCCTTATCACAGACATCTCTGAATAAGAGCAGTTGAGCTTTTCTCAGATATCGGATTAGTTAAAAGAGTAGTGTAGGGCTTTTCCCCTCACAGGTGTCTATGATGAAGAAGATGAAGAGACCTGACAACAGTTCCTTGCTAAGGTTAACACATACCAGAAATGGAGCAGAGTATATGCAATGTTTTGAAGTTGTTAAGAGTTGATAAATCAAATTTTGGGAAATTTAAGGGTTTTTGAGAAAGTGTTACAGCATCCAGTGAGATCTTTGTTTCTGGGTGAGATCTTTGTTCATCATCGATCCTTCACATCCGGACCGCATATTCTGGCCATTTGTGTTTGATGACCTTGTTCTGACAGTTATTTGACAAATTCTTTGCCTTTGCTTTGCTGACAGTCACTTATCTTATCTTTGTGGACAGTCTTTGCTCATCCAGCACCGCCCTCGTTCAGTGCCTTTTGTATTAAACCCCTCGACTGTTTATTTTGAGCAGGGCAGCCTGGGAGTCTAGCCATGGTGTTCTCGGTGAAGTCACAGTGAGCCAGTTCTGGACATGCCCTTAATATTAAATCTGATCTGATCCAATCAATAACCACAGTAGTTTGTGATTCAAAAATTCAGACGTTGCATGTGTTTTTTGACATGATCCTATCTTAAAGGTTCAGTATGTAATTTCTGGAACACGCTGGAACTTAGGAAAATTTTGAACAGAGACACGTTTCTGATCCCTCCCCCTCAGAGCCATATATGGCTCTGAGGGGGAGGGACCAGAAACCCCTTGCTCTTTGTTGCGAATTCAAAAGGTTGAAGGAAGCTCTGAAATGAATGTGCAAATTTTATGCAGGTTTATTGTACATAATACGAATAAACCTTACAGCAACAACAGACCTCTCACCGAGCACAAGTCCACACACACATCTTCAAAGGCAGGGCCACGGTTATAAAACCCTGGATGTCGTCACCGCCTCCTGGAACCTGGAACCGCCTTGGACTGCTTCGGGACCGCCCTGGAACCACCTACACTACCACGTGACCCTCCTTTCTGTCAACAAACTATCAGCTTCAATGTAAACATCAAATGTTGGGTCTGTTGAATTGTGCAGGCGTGTAACTGTTCCCTAGTGAAAACAAAGCCCGAGAGAAAAACGTTCAGCCTAGTGTCACATTTCTCATTATAAGGCAGAATTAAGTGAATACAAATAATGGAACATAATGGGTGTAATGTAATACTGATAGAAATATATTTCAATTCCCCTTTTGACATGACAAACATCATGTCAACAAAATCCTATATGTTCTATGTGAGAATGCAATTAAAACTGGATACACATTGGAAATCTCTAACATTCCCACCCACAGCAATATTACATCTAAGTTACCCACCCAGAATATAAAACCCTCATATAAAATAATCATCAATACTAAATGGTAATAAAAACCAAACAGAATAAGATCAGAACAAACAAACAAAAAAACAGACAAAAACAAAGAATAAAACAAATGTAACAAACAAATAGAAACAAGACAAAACAAACAAAAACAATGAACAAGAATAAAACAGACAAAAACAAAGAAGACAAAAATAGATGCAAAGACCAACAAATAAAAATAACAACAAGAAAGAACCGGGCGGACTGTCCCTCCTATCAACAAACACGCCTCTACAGGGTAAATGCAGGAATAATGAAGTTAAATTCAATACCTTTAAAAAGGCGTTCAATAAAAAACAACTGGACTTTAATCAGACCTTATAAATTCAATAAATGTGTCCCTGTGATGGACTGGAGACTTGTTATTATTATAAACTGTCAGTTATTATTATTATTATTATTATTATTATTATTATTATTATTATTATTATTATTATTATTATTATTATTATTATTATTATATTGCTTGTAAATTATATTGCTTGTAAATGTATCACTATAATGGACTGGAGACATGTCCAGGTGTCCCTGTGATAGACTGGAGACTTGTCCACATGTCCCTGTGATGGACTGGGGACTTCTCCACATGTCCCTGTGATGGACTGGAGACTTGTGCAGGTGTCCAGGTGATGGACTGGTGACTTGTCCACGTGTCCCTGTGATAGACTTGAGACTTGTCCACGTGTCCCTGTGATGGACTGGAGACGTTTCCACGTGTAACTGTGATAGACTGGAGACTTGTCCACGTTTCCCTGTGATGGACTGGAGACTGTCCAGGTGTCCCTGTGATAGACTGGAGACTTGTACACATGTCCCTGTGATGGACTGGAGACTTGTCCAGGTGTCCCTGTGATGGACTGGAGACTTGTCCACGTGTCCCTGTGATGAACTGGTGACTTGTAAATGTGTCCCTGTGATGGACTGGAGACTTGTCCACATGTCCCTGTGATGGACTGGGGACTTCTCCACATGTCCCTGTGATAGACTGGAGACTTGTGCAGGTGTCCAGGTGATGGACTGGTGACTTGTCCACGTGTCCCTGTGATAGACTTGAGACTTGTCCACGTGTCCCTGTGATAGACTGGGGACTTGTCCACGTTTCCCTGTGATGGACTGGAGACTGTCCAGGTGTCCCTGTGATAGACTGGAGACTTGTAAATGTGTCCCTGTGATGGACTGGAGACTTGTGCAGGTGTCCAGGTGATGGACTGGTGACTTGTCCACGTGTCCCTGTGATAGACTTGAGACTTGTCCACGTGTCCCTGTGATGGACTGGAGACTTGTCCAGGTGTCCCTGTGATGGACTGGAGACTTGTCCACGTGTCCCTGTGATGAACTGGTGACTTGTAAATGTGTCCCTGTGATGGACTGGAGACTTGTAAATGTGTCCCTGTGATGGACTGGAGACTTGTAAATGTGTCCCTGTGATGGACTGGAGACTTGTTATTATCACTTGTCAGTTATTATTATTATTATTATTATTATTATTATTATTATTATTATTATTATTTTATTATTATTATATTACTTGTAAATGTATCCCTATGATGGACTGGAGACCTGTCCAGGTGTCCCTGTGATGGACTGGAGACTTGTAAACATGTCCCTGTGATGGACTGGAGACTTGTCCACGTGTCCCTGTGATGGACTGGAGACTGTCCAGGTGTCCCTGTGATGGACTGGTGACTTGTAAATGTGTCCCTGTGATAGACTGTAGACTTGTCCACATGTCCCTATGATAGACTGGAGACTTGTCCACGTATCCCTGTGATGGACTGGAGACTGTCCAGGTGTCCCTGTGATGGACTGGTGACTTGTAAATATGTCCCTGTGATAGACTGGAGACTTGTAAATGTGTCCCTGTGATGGACTGGAGACTTGTAAATGTGTCCCTGTGATAGACTGGAGACTTGTCCAGGTGTCCCTGTGATGGACTGGCGACTTGTAAATGTGTCCCTGTGATGGACTGGAGACTTGTAAATGTGTCCCTGCGATAGACTGGAGACTTGTAAATGTGTCTCTGTGATGGACTGGAGACTTGTTATTATCACTTGTCAGTTATTATTATTATTATTATTATTATTATTATTATTATTATTATATTGCTTGTAAATGTATCCCTATGATGGACTGGAGACCTGTCCAGGTGTCCCTGTGATGGACTAGAGACTTGTCCACATGTCCCTGTGATGGACTGGAGACTTGTCCACATGTCCCTGTGATAGACTAGAGACTTGTCCACGTGTCCCTGTGATGGACTGGAGACTGTCCAGGTGTCCCTGTGATGGACTGGAGACTTGTAAATGTGTCCCTGTGATGGACTGGAGACTTGTTATTATTATAAGTTGTCAGTTATTATTATTATTATTATTATTATTATTATTATTATTATTATTATTATTATTATTATTATTATTATTATTATTATTATTATTATTATATTGCTTGTAAATTATATTGCTTGTAAATGTATCACTATAATGGACTGGAGACATGTCCAGGTGTCCCTGTGATAGACTGGAGACTTGTCCACATGTCCCTGTGATGGACTGGGGACTTCTCCACATGTCCCTGTGATGGACTGGAGACTTGTGCAGGTGTCCAGGTGATGGACTGGTGACTTGTCCACGTGTCCCTGTGATAGACTTGAGACTTGTCCACGTGTCCCTGTGATGGACTGGAGACTTTTCCACGTGTCCCTGTGATAGACTGGAGACTTGTCCACGTTTCCCTGTGATGGACTGGAGACTGTCCAGGTGTCCCTGTGATAGACTGGAGACTTGTAAATGTGTCCCTGTGATGGACTGGAGACTTGTGCAGGTGTCCAGGTGATGGACTGGTGACTTGTCCACGTGTCCCTGTGATAGACTTGAGACTTGTCCACGTGTCCCTGTGATGGACTGGAGACTTGTCCAGGTGTCCCTGTGATGGACTGGAGACTTGTCCACGTGTCCCTGTGATGAACTGGTGACTTGTAAATGTGTCCCTGTGATGGACTGGAGACTTGTAAATGTGTCCCTGTGATGGACTAAAGACTTGTAAATGTGTCCATGTGATGGACTAGAGACTTGTTATTATCACTTGTCAGTTGTTATTATTATTATTATTATTATTATTGTTATTGTTATTATTATTATTATTATATTGCTTGTAAATGTATCCCTATGATGGACTGGAGACCTGTCCAGGTGTCCCTGTGATGGACTGGAGACTTGTCCACATGTCCCTGTGATGGACTGGAGACTTGTCCACATGTCCCTGTGATAGACTGGAGACTTGTCCACGTGTCCCTGTGATGGACTGGAGACTGTCCAGGTGTCCCTGTGATGGACTGGTGACTTGTAAATGTGTCCCTGTGATAGACTGGAGACTTGTAAATGTGTCCCTGTGATGGACTGGAGACTTGTAAATGTGTCCCTGTGATGGACTGGAGACTTGTTATTATTATAAGTTGTCAGTTATTATTATTATTATTATTATTATTATTATTATTATTATTATTATTATTATTATTATTATTATTATTATTATTATTATATTGCTTGTAAATTATATTGCTTGTAAATGTATCACTATAATGGACTGGAGACCTGTCCAGGTGTCCCTGTGATAGACTGGAGACTTGTCCACATGTCCCTGTGATGGACTGGGGACTTCTCCACATGTCCCTGTGATGGACTGGAGACTTGTGCAGGTGTCCAGGTGATGGACTGGTGACTTGTCCACGTGTCCCTGTGATAGACTTGAGACTTGTCCACGTGTCCCTGTGATAGACTGGGGACTTGTCCACGTTTCCCTGTGATGGACTGGAGACTGTCCAGGTGTCCCTGTGATAGACTGGAGACTTGTAAATGTGTCCCTGTGATGGACTGGAGACTTGTGCAGGTGTCCAGGTGATGGACTGGTGACTTGTCCACGTGTCCCTGTGATAGACTTGAGACTTGTCCACGTGTCCCTGTGATGGACTGGAGACTTGTCCAGGTGTCCCTGTGATGGACTGGAGACTTGTCCACGTGTCCCTGTGATGAACTGGTGACTTGTAAATGTGTCCCTGTGATGGACTGGAGACTTGTAAATGTGTCCCTGTGATGGACTGGAGACTTGTAAATGTGTCCCTGTGATGGACTGGAGACTTGTTATTATCACTTGTCAGTTATTATTATTATTATTATTATTATTATTATTATTATTATTATTATTATTATTATTATTATTATTATTATTATATTGCTTGTAAATGTATCCCTATGATGGACTGGAGACCTGTCCAGGTGTCCCTGTGATGGACTGGAGACTTGTCCACATGTCCCTGTGAT
>JBBPBX010074120.1:0-17656 GCA_038048925.1 Garcialebias charrua
TCCTGTCTGGTCTAACCAATATGATTTTCCTGGGATGAGAGGAGGATGGTCGGCTGTAAGGAAAAATGATTAAATGAGTTTTGTGGGTACTTCTGTGTGAAAGGAGGCGGCTGCCGAAAGGCAGGGCCTCAGGTTGATTTTAGGTTGCGGGAAAACTGCGTGCAAGAGCAAAAGAAACAGATGGAGCCACGTGAAACTGTGAGGCTGAACTTGGGTTTCCTGTTTGCCGACACAGCTGAGGGGGCCCTTGGTGGGTTATTTCTACTGGCCCCTTTCTGTGACACACGTGCAAACACATATTCTCACTCTCCCAGTCTCCTAATGTAACCGTCGAATGCCAGCGGTAGTTTGTTTTTGCTGTCTCTGCAGTCTGCACAAACACACAAACGCAGCTGTACTTGTGTAGTTTTACTCAGTTACTCACTATTACCAACACACGCATGCACTATGACTCACAGTCGGTCCTGCTCTGAAAGATTTATGAATTTTATAAGACAACTCATTTAATTCATATCAAAAAGTGCTGGGTGCAGTTAGTAAATCATCTGGTGTGTTTCTGACCTTCACTGCTGTCTAAACAACTGGACTCGGACAGCCTGAAGACGAGGGTCACTTTCTGTTCTGAGGCGATGGTCGTTGTTATTCGAACAAACCCAACCAAAGTATTTACAGTTATTGATGTGTAATTTTTGCACGATAAAATTTTAAAAGCCCAACAACTAATAAATCCATCTCCTGGTTCTGAACTGCTAGGAAAGGTCATTTATGAGAAAGTCATGTACAAGTACTTAGGGTTTAGTATTTATTAGCTAGAGTGAAAACAGGCATGTTGGCAGCTCATTTAACGTTAATGAAATACAGAACGCTCAGCATCCATCCACATTAAAGTATCTGTTCATAAAATGAGGTACAGTCCAGTTCTGCTTGACTTACCATCAAACAAATTTTATTTTGTAGGCTCATATTGAACTGATGATGGTGGATGCCCTTCACTAAAAATATCATTTTTTAAATATTTTTCCTTAGTCAGGACCAGATGAACTGAACTCAGATTTTCTGCACATCTTTTGTCTTCACTGTGTACTTCACTGCAATTAATTAAGTTCCTAAAACTTGTAATTGTGAACTGGAAATTGTTTATTCTTATTGCTGAAATATTTACTAAGAAACGCATAAAGGAAGTTGTTGATCTTTTTGTTATCTTGGTTAAATTGACCATAATAACGTATGATGGCTCAGTTGGTAGAGCTGTTCCCTCTCAGTGAGAAGGTTGCCAGGTTGCCTGGCACCTTTCGGTGTGGAGTTTGCATGTTCTGTCTGCATTTGTGGATTTTCTCCAGTTACTCTGGTTTCCTCCCACAGATCAAAAGCATGCACATTAGGTTAATTTGAAACTCTAAATTGTTCCTAGGTGTGAGTGAGATGGTGTTTGTCTCTATAGTCCCTTCACCACGGGTGTTGCTTTTTGCAGCTCGTATTGACTCAGCATCTGCCAAATGTGTCTCCGTTACCTGTTCTTGCTTGGTTTTTGGAACCACCTCACCTGTGGTTCCAAGCAAGTTGAGCCTTGCAAACTTGCTGTGTTGTGACATTTTTTTTAAATGAAGGCTGACTACTAAAGTGGCCATATTATTAGTGTGCTTGCTAAGTAGCTACAAACACTACCCCGTAGCTCCACCCACTGACAATCCTGCCCAATGAGTGAGGGACACACTCTTTGGAGACACATACGCTTGAGTAGAACCAAATAGAAACGAAGAGATTAGACTGGGCCTGAACAGTGGAGAAGTGGCTTATGTGTGTCTGTGATGGACTTGCGACCTGTCCAGGGTGCACCTTGCCTTTTGAACAGTGACGACTGGACATGGGCACCAATGACCCCAGTGACCCGAAAAAAGATGAATGGATCAAATAAATTGTTTTTGCTTGGATATGATATGAAACAGTTATTTGATATGCCATCTCAAATCCTCAAATTTCATTGCTGTAGTTTTACCACATCCATTTTGAAGCTGGTCGGTTATCTATTCGCTTTACAGGTCACCACTGCAGTAGAGTCAGACCTGCATGCTAGACAAGTTGTAGCTTCATATGAGTAGTTTTTCTCTGGCCTAGGACTGTCAAAGACTATTTTGCGACTTACAATTGCAAGAAAATGCTTTCTTTTTTTTTCTTCTTTTTTCTGTTGTAGTCTCACTGAATTGAGTTTTTGCAGCTATAAAGCTGTGGGGTCACATTTTGAGCAACAC
Source organism: Garcialebias charrua (assembly GCA_038048925.1). Classification (NCBI taxonomy): domain Eukaryota; kingdom Metazoa; phylum Chordata; class Actinopteri; order Cyprinodontiformes; family Rivulidae; genus Garcialebias; species Garcialebias charrua. The sequence continues at coordinate 2,250 of JBBPBX010074120.1, forward strand.
ATTTTTGAAAATCATAGCCTATTTTTAGATGTTCAGCTTGCAAAACTTCTAGATTGTGCACATTACAGTACAGTGTTTCCCTAACCTTAGCAGCCACTTCTACATTTATGATTAAATCTAATGGCGTGCACGTGAAATAAAGATAGGCAGATATGAACCGTTTTTTCAAGGATGGTTATTTATGTTTAGCGTGTTTTTTAGACCTGGACATTCAGAGCTGTAGCCTCCAATGACTTCTGGTGTCAAAATACAACTCTAGCACGCAGGAGAATGATTTGAGATGCCTGCAGTAAAATGGAGATGGGGTTTGAGAAGAGTTTGAGATGCCCAAGACAACCTTGGGACTATTTTGAGAAAAATTAAAACATTCTACAATTTCTTTTGCATGTTTCAAATTCAAGCCAGAAGATGCCTCTGCAACGTATGCAAGGACATTAAAAACCCTTGCAGATGTTTTGAGACGTTTTAGACTTCCTTCCAAATGTTGTGAGATACCAGCTTAACCTTGAACAATACTTTCCCATGAAACGTAACTGACCAGCTCTGGAAATAAATAGGTGATAGAGGAAGGATGTAATGATTATCATTTTCTGCATTATTGTAAAGCACAGCTTGTCAAGCTAGAGTCAATAGGCTCTATTAATGTTTATTTATAAGTGTTAATGGGCTATTGTGTTTCTATTCATAAAGTGCTTTCTCATTTCTATCAAAAGCAGAGCATGGCACATATTCACACATCAAGGCAAAAACATTACATTTGCTATTAAAGATAACATTATAAAGTAGTGTCACAGATGTAATTTCATAACCAATTCATTTTCTGCTTCACATTCACGTAATTGTGCCCAGCGCTTTGTGTTCAACAGCCATAAATAGTGGTACAGTCAAAGGGGATTTATACAAGTGTTTTTATAGTCATCATGTGTTATTGCAATTTAAATAAAAGCAACAGTCAGCGGGATCAACTAAATGTATAAAGAACAGCTGAATGCAGCTGCTCTTGTACAGAAACGATGCAGATCAATTTGGTGTCGCTATGTTCAATAGTCTGTGACTTGGGATAATGTCTTTGTATTTTACAGTCAGAGACTTAAACATGTTTTAAATGTGTAAGAAATCTATCATAAAAACTCTAATTTGCCTTAAAGTCCTGTGCTTTTTTGCAAATTTACAACTCGGGGTGTGTTTTAGGATTATGATGTTTTCTGGAGCTGGCAGTTAAGTGAGCTGCAGTGCAGAGACTTTGTGTGCAGCATTTGCAAAGGTCAAATATGTGCTTTTACGGAAATTACATAAAATATCATGGCCTTCTAATGTTTGGCAAAAGATGTGTTTCCACAAACGGTAAACATGACACCAGTACAACAAATTGAATACTAATGACTTCCCAGCCTTCTGCTGTTTCTGTATGAAGTCAATAACCCAGTCCGAGTCGGTTTGGCTCAGCAGGTGCTGCCCAGGCCAGGAGGACACGATAGTTTGCTCTTATTCACGCTTCACTTCTTCTAAATCAAAACACAGTGGAATCTGGCTGCCGACAGCTGCTGGCACGGGAGGCCATGGACTGGGGAGTGATAAGTCCAGGAAAGTTTTGTTTCTGTCCTCTCCTGCAAGCGGCAGTCTTACAGATGACCTGGGAAGCTGTTTGAGGTTAAAGCAAAAACATATGTTTGACCAGAAATACTTTTTAAAAGGAAAGCGTGGTCGTAGTGATGTAAACCTGTGATGTGTGATCGTGTTGAACAATTCAGATTATGCATGATTTGGATAAATGGTCTGGCCTATATACAGTAGATCTTTGTTATCCTTTCAGTGCTGTGAAGTCTTAAGAGCTTTTGAACAGCATTTCTGTCTGTGTGGAGCGCGATGAAGGGAGGGGTTTCCCTCCGAACTGCTGTGTCGCATTTATTCACTTCTAATTAAACCTTTTAATCTTCTATCTTGTGAGGTTTGCTGCTCACATTTTAAAGCCCACAGGGAAGAATAAGATGAAGCCCTTTAAAGGCTGAATCACTCGGTACTGATTTCTGCTGCTTTTAATTACACATCTGATAAAGAACTGGTTATATTTATATTTTCTGCTTCACTTGATTTTTTTTTTGGCGGCAAAAGCACATGCACAGTAAATTAGAAAATGTCCAAGATGGCATGCATACTAAAAACATTACATGTATACTCTTTTATTTTCTTCCTTTTTATATATTTTTTGCATTTATAACTGCATATTTTTCCCAATATATTAACATAAACGTCACAACAACAAACAGTTTATAAGAAGAAAAGGCAGGACAAATCTTGTGATTTAGGAATGTTGCACATTTTATGTTTCTGCTGATAAAATGATCGTGTTTCCTCAATAAATTAAAGTTTACTCATCTTGAGCCCTTAAAGTGAAAAACACTTTATGAAACAGGCTTTGGGTCCAAATACCAGTGCACTGGATTAACGTGAAGACGGGGATGCCCACATTCTGACAGTAAAGCTGAACTTATTCACAACCAAAGTTTCCATTTTATAGTTCAAGGTTCAAGCTCCTTTATTGTCATTCACATCACATGGGTACATGAGGTGGAATGAAATTGTGTACTCAAGGTCCCAGTTACACCCAAAAATAGCTAAATATGAAGTATAAAAATAAACAGTAAATAAGGATCCCAAGATATAGAGTACGCTAAACATTAATAATGTAAAATAATACAGTATATTAAACAGCAGCCTGAACATAGTCCATCCATCCATCCATCCGTCCGTCCGTCCGTTATCTTTACAGGGGTCCCTGGTGCCCATGTCCAGCTATCACTGTGCGAGAGGAGTGGGACACCCCGGACATGTCCAAGTCCATCACAGGGCCACATAGAGAAACGAGACAAACAACCATTCACTCTCTCTCTCTCTCACACCTCGGGACTATTTAGAGTTTCCAATCAGCCTAACATGCTGGCCGGGATTTGAACCGGGGCGACCAGCTCGCTGACAGGCGGCAGCTCTACCAACTGCACCACAGTGCTGCCCCATTTTATTATAGTCCTTTCATAATAAACTGATGGCAGAAAACGGTACCCAGTACTTTATTTTCTCTTGGGGGTGGGGGATGTGGTGTTCAGGAGGGACTAGCAGTAGGTGTTGTCTTAAAAAAAAAAACAGACTGGAAAAGCAACATTAGGAAACGTGCATTTTACTACAAAGTGATGGTAAATAAATGGCCACAAATGTTGGGTTATTTCTTTAAAGTTCCTCATTTTAAGCTAAACTTCAAATCTTTGAAATTCACTGCCCAGGATCAGGACTGATAAACTGGCCTGCTACTTACATGTACCTGTACTTAAATCTACCTGTTAAGGTTGACGTATTTTTTATTTATTTTTAACAAGTCCTGATTGCTACCATCTGCACACAAACTCAGAAATGCACACAGTGGGTGCCATCACTCGTCAAGGTCAAGTGTCACCTGTTTTACACTTTTACGCATTACATGGGGAGGCCATTGATGCTTCAGACCTTCTCTTTCTTTCATATGCCTTCAACTCTTTGATGTCTCCCGAGACAAACTTCCCCGCCAACCACCAGGTCTTAAACATTCTGCAAAGTGTGTTATCATCTTTTCTCTTAAAAAATTAAGATCCCTTTAAAGGTGGAAAATGAGATGTCTTTCTCTGCATGTAGCGCACACAGCCCAAGGCCAGCGTTTGATGTGCATCTTTGATGAACTGGGAATTCTCCTGTGCAGCCTCACAGCTGAGGACTGTGTGTGCGAATAGGCTGTCATGGAGAGCGACGCCAATCTCTTTTACTCCATTTCCTTTTTTTCTACCGAGAGCTGCTTTGGGAGACACAAGCTTAAAGGTCCACTGACATCATCTTACAAATTTGCATGAAATGATAGAAGATATATATATTTTATCATTCAACTATGTTCGTTTTTGCAAACAAAATGATAAATTAATGAAAATTCCTTTCAAAGTGAGATTAAAATTAAAAACCGCTTTTCTCTCTGAAAAATCCGACTACAAGCGAATGCAACATATGTGATGTTGCGAGAAGTCTTTAGAACGCCCCATATAAATATTCATGGCGAACAAGAAATAAAACAACAAAATTATCAATCTAAGTTAAGATTTGAGCTATTTGTCTTTAGTTTTGGAAGCAGGAAGTTAGATGAGCAGAAACAGCAGGTTCTAATTTAGGTCTGCACCGTATGTATTTGACTCTTACCTGTTCAGGAAGCAGGGAGCTCAGTCCGAGGGGGGGCAGCTTTATTTATTCCATTTTTGACAAAGGTCTTACATCTTTTGGGAAAGTGAAAAGGCTCACTTGTTCACTGATGATATTAGAACACCCAAATGCAACATAACCGGCATTTTTCAAGTTATACAAAAAAAAAAAGCGATCTGGATGAGAATGAATATGCGTTAATGGCAGACGCAGACTAACGGTCCTACTCCCTACGTCACATATGTTGCATTCGCTTGTAGTCGGATTTTTCAGAGATAAAAGCGGTTTTTAATTTTAATCTCACTTTGAAAGGAATTTTCATTAATTTACCATTTTGTTTGCAAAAACAAACATAGTTGAATGATAAAATATATATATCTTCTATCATTTCATGCAAATTTGTAAGATGATGTCAGTGGACCTTTAATGTGTCACACCTGTAGGAAACAGTTTGTTTTTTCTGTTGATCTTCCATCTCCATACGTATCAGAACAGGAAAAAAAAATCATTTTATTCAGCATATTGTATTTTTGTTACTTAATGTGCAAAACTCGTGCAGTTCTTTGAAGTGAAGAAACCAAAGTTGTGTGCCACGCTACTTATAAATAGTGGTCTAATTGTAAGCGGATTTGGAGCAAAGCTGTTTGCAGGCAATGAGATGGGTGCTCGCAGTGGTGCACACGAGGGGGCGGAGACTGTTGTGCTCGTACACCATTCTCTTCATCACATACCCTCCCTCCTGCGCCTCTTTTCCTTCGTCCTGTACTCTGGCTCTCTCTTTCGTTCTCCCTCCCTGCTCCTCTTTGTTTCTTGACTCTGATTGGCTAGCAGAGCAGCCTGGCATCTTTTCTCCCTTCCCCCCAGCTTCCAGAAAAATCGACGTCACATCGGAGAATCCCAACTGTATTACCTCCATAACTTTGATCGTCTTTGGAGACATGAGCAAAACATTTTTTTTTTTTTTTTGCGTATTTGTGGAAGAAACCCCCTCTTAAATCAGACGAGCTGGACTAAGAATTGCTGCCTCCATCTGCTGTTCTTAATACAACAATAACAAGAGGAAAATACTGTAGTAGATCACTGCACATGAAGGTGAATCTGAGAGGTGAGCACAGGAAGGAGAGACAACATGTAGAGAAATCTGGAGAGACCCTCCTCTCTGTTTGCTGAGCTGCAGGGGGAGGCAGATGCACACACATACAGGCTGTGGCTCGAACAGTGGCTGTGCAGAAAGTAAAATATATATATATAAAATAACACCACAGAAATGTAGGATTCCCTGCATACACCTTCATTACAAGCACACACGAGAAGAAAATAGGAAAAGCCTGTATAAGAGAACATGTCTGTCTGTGTTTAGGACCGTGTGACTTCATGTTCTGCAATCCTGCCCTCTCCCCTCAGCGTGGGCCTCAACATTACATAACTCTTTGTTTTTGTATGTGGCGCGCTGGCTGCATGTGCACAACGTATTCACTGCTCCACTGCACACACTCGGGATGCGAGCCAATGGCAAAGCAGTGTTCTTTGTAACTTATTTAGACCACAGAAGGGTTTTCTTTTGGTTGCCGGCTTTACAAGCCCGCCCCCCCCTGCTGGAGCTCCACTACCATTTTGGCCCAGTGCACATTATGTCCAATCAGCTGATGTTTGGGTGTGCTTGAGTACAGTCTGTGTAAATTTTAAGCACATTTTTTTGCATCCTGTTTACATCGGTCTACCGGCTTATTCTGTTATGTAATAAAATACTCTTGAGGCAATTATCCAGCATCTTTCATGTCCTGTAATGAATCTCATCCAGGCTCAGCTCTAACACCGAGCTGATGCTTGGAAATATTTAATCACGACCTTTAACCTTTTAGGTACACATTATTCTATTGTATATTATCCTATGGAGGATTTTGAACAAGGCTCATTGCTTTTAATAGCTTTCTGGTGTTTTATTTCACCCCCAGTGCTCAAAGTAGAATTGTAACTTTGCTTTTAAAGTAGCTAAATTCAATTAATATATTTTTATATAAATTTCAGTTAATAACATTAATTAATATGAAACTTTGTGATTAAAAACTACAAAGAGTGATGACGTTTTTGCTTCTCCTCTAAATTGTCAAAGCTTTAAAGGGAATATACCTCATTGTTCAGTTTTCCAGTGGTCTCTTTCTTGCTCAACACCAAATAACAGACTGACAGTGTTTAAATAGTGGAGCATTTAGCAGAAAAAAGGACCGTATTCCTTTCAGATATCATTAGTAAACGGTTCGTGATCTTGCTCGGTGAGACGATCAACATTAATAAAGATGCAAGTGTCTTTGCTTTCTTGTGTTAAAAAAATCTGTTTTGTGTCACCATGTTTTTATTTTCATGCCAGCATCTGAATAGTACTCTGTGGGGCTGTACACTTAATGCTGCGTGTGTGTAAGTCTAGCCTAAATCCCGCCAACTCGCTAACAAAAGCCTTAAATTCAACAAAACTATACATATAGTTTTTACAGCAGAAAGGTAGCCATTTAAATGAACAAAAGGGTGAATACACTGAGGTGTATTTTTATTTTTTAGTGAGGCAAACGTCCTCTGTTTACATGGAAGAGTGGGACTTAAACATTGTACTACAGGCAGTCACTAGGGGGCGCTCGTCCAGCTCCCAGTCCTCTCTACGGGTATAGTTTGACTGCATGTGTGGCACTAATATACTTTTTCAGTAACTTTTTGAGAGTTTTCTTTTCTAAAATCATCTAGTGATGCTTAAAACTAATGAAATTAATTAAAGTTAATAATACCTTCAACTGGGTTCATATTGTTAGTGAGTTATTATACAAATGACCTGCCTTCCTTAAGCTAAGGATGTTCTGTTTATAGGCTGATGTAAACGACTGGACAGAGCTGACGGAGACTCGCACTGTTGCCACGGGTAACTAGTGCTAGTGGGACATGAGCACTTGCCTTCAGCAGCTGTACCAACAGTTGATAACAGCTTTGGCCAAGTGCAGAGAGGAAATCATTTCAGGGGCTATAACCTGCCACAAAGTATGAATAGCTTACGTTGATGGGGCTGGACACCCGTTACAGCACTGTCCTGGTGGAAACAAAAGCCCACAATAATGAAGCGGGCAGGTCTAAGTATATTATCTGGTACTTGACTTCTTTATCACTTTTAATCTGTGAACAGGCACCCCCAGTTGACTGTAAGAGAGCTGTGTGTGTCTTGGCCATCCCTGAAGGCAGTTCTGAGATTATTACACTCCTGTGGTTCTCCAAAGAAAAGCCATATGCTTCAAGCTTCAGGCTCTCCACAAATGGCAGCACATTTTGTGCAGTTGTCATTTTCTTGTTTACCTTTCTGACTTGTGAAAAAGTTTTCAAATGTAACTAGACCACAATAGATTTTTAATAGGGATGCATGATATTGGATTTTCGGCCGATATGTTAAAACTTATTTGGCAGATACCAATATTTTGTATACTTTCTTTTGTCAGAACATAGCAGTCTTCCATCCATCCATCCATTTTCTTCCGCTTATCCGGGGTCGGGTCGCGGGGGTAGCAGCCTAAGTAGGGAGGCCCAGACTTCCCTCTCCCCAGCCACTTGGAGCAGCTCCTCTGGGGGAATCCCAAGGCGTTCCCAGGCCAGCCGAGAAACATAGTCCCTCCAGCGTATCCTGGGTCTTCCTCTGGGTCTCCTCCCGGTGGGACATGCCCGGAACACCTCACCAGGGAGGCGTCCAGGAGGCATCCTAACCAGATGCCCGAGCCACCTCAACTGGCTCCTCTCGATGTGGAGAAGCAGCGGCTCTACTCCGAGTCCCTCCCGGATGACTGAGCTTCTCACCCTATCCCGGATGACTGAGCTTCTCACCCTATCTCTAAGGGAGAGTCCAGCCACCCTGCGGAGAAAACTCATTTCAGCCGCTTGTATCCGAGATCTTGTTCTTTCGGTCATAACCCAAAGCTCATGACCATAGATGAGGTCCAAAGCCATGGTCATAGCAGTCTTATTTATGCTTATTTGCTACAAAAATTGTGTAAGAGCTGATGACACATTCAGTAACAGCCATATGATACACCTAACATTTTAACTTATATTAAATGAAAAGTGTTAAATGTTATTTATTAGCATTAGTCACCTGCGATGCTGTCTCTCTTGTGGATACTTGTTCCAGGTTCCTAGCTGCAGGGTGGGATCCTCTGCACTGTTGTACATGAAGGACAGCCTTTTTAAGTTCAAAGTTTATGTCTATCCATTGTGCCGTAAGACTAATCATGCTAACGGGGCTAACACGACGTCCAAATGTCTGTGGTAAAACTCACCCAAGTGCTATCAGCTATTAGCTTCTCGATGACATTGGAAATGATAGCTTGTAACTCGGGTAAGGTTACATCGGAAAAATATCATTGACTGCGGATGATGTAGCGAGGCTCAATGTAGTCCATAAATCTTCAGAATCAACATCCTCACCAACGAAAACAAAACCTTCCACACGGTTGACATGTTGACTTCTTCTTCTCTGCTGTGAGATCAGGTAGCCACACGTGATGTCATCACGTTGTGCTGGCGCTGCAGGCATCCTTGTTACTGGGTTATCATACAAAAACAGCACCTTTTTATATCAGTGAGTTATTTTGAAGGAATGGCCAATGTCCGCTATTGAAATTTAACGCTAATATTGGCCAATGCCGATACCATGCCGATAATATTGTGCATCCCTAATTTTTAGAGGATATACGATTGTTACGGTACTTATGTAAATGAGCTCCTTTGATGGGTAATGTTTTTTTCATTCATATATATATATGTACCGATGTGTATATATATATATTTTTTTTTTTCAAATACTGTATAACTCCAATTAAGCTATAAACAATCTGTGCTTTATCAGAAAATAAGTCTTATTTTCAGCTAATCAGATAAGTACCGGTATTTTGTTCAAAACTTTCCTTGTGCTTAATGCTGCTTTACCCTCCCCACACACACACCTCATTTCTGCTTTTCTGTTTTCTTGTTTTCACCTCTCCCCTTCTCTCTCCCCTTCCACTTCCACAGTGCCAGACTCTGTCAAGCTCAACCCCACTCCTCCACTTGCACCCACAAGCCCTGGTTCCACCCCATCTGCATCGCCAAGCAGTGGAAATGGCAAGCGCGCTTCCTCTGGATGCCAGCCGCAGACTTTGCTTCAGCAGCGTTACCCACCCAGAGAGGTACCTCCACGCTTCCGCCAGCAGGAACAGAAGCAGTTGTTAAAGAGGGGCCAGCCTCTGCCTTGTGGGACCCCACCTCTCCAGTCGACGGGACATCCCAGCACTAGTGAAACTGCAGCAGCATCAGTAGCCGTAAACTCATCCCCATCCTGCTCCTCTTCTTCCACAGCCAGTTTGCTCACAGGTCAGCCTATACACTCTGTTGGCAAGTCACCATCTCCTATTTCCTGTCTTTGTGCATTCTTAATAAGATGAATGTAGTAAATATTCAAAAACCTTGCAAAGAGAAGCTTGGTGTTGAATGGAAGTTTGTTTTGAAATACAGTAGTCCCTCACTACTTCACAATTTGACTTTCGCCGACTTGCTCATTCGTAGTTTTTCAAAGTAAGATTGGACATGACACACAACTAGCAGATTGACAGATGAGCTGCAGTGCTCGCTCATTCTCTGTGAACAAGAAGAGCGCAGTGGTCACTACAACCTTTCTGAAATGCGTTCAGAGTGGAGGGAGAAAAAAAACCTGCCCTGGTCAAAACAGACCTGTGTCACGTGATTTGTCTAGTGACGATGGAAGTTTACGAATAGGTAAAAAATTCATCCAATGAAATCACAGGCAAACTTTCATTCCAGTCAATCAGCGTCTTCTGGAGTTTTGACGCTACGTGCGAAGGAGCTAAGTAGCTACAAAGAACCTTGGCTTCTAGCACTTTTTTGAGCTTTATACTGCATATTTCATCGCATACCTAGGAATAATATTTGGCATTGTGGATTTAACACAGAAGTTTACAATTGTACAACGTCAAACAAAGGCGGTAAATACAGTATTTTCTGGTGTATAGGTTGCACCTGTGTATAGGTTGCATTGTCCAGTTATCACCAATAGATTGGAAAAATCCCTAGATAGGTCGCACTGGTGTATAGGTCGCACCTACGTTTAGCTCTGCTGCAAATGTCTGCCACAGGAGCACAGCAAGGCTTTTAAGAAGATTAACACTTAAAAACAATTATTTGTTTGATAAAAATTATAGCAAATATATGTCTGAGCTGAACTTTTCCTTAATAAATGAACGTAATTGTGAAATGAGCTGGATTTAAAAATTTGTTTCACCGAAAGTGATAACAAGCCATATATAGGTCGCACCTGAGTATAGGTCGCAGGCCTTGAAAAACCATAAAAAGGTGCGACCTATATCCCGGAAAATACGGGTAAGCTAATTCCACGACTTGTAGCCGTTTTTATCATGCTAAGTGTTAGCAAACAGTAGGGCTCGGTATAACTGTGTAAATCTGGATGGTCAAAGGAAAAGTTTACAAGACAGTGGTGAGACCAGCTATGTTGTATGGTCTGGAGACAGTGTCATTGACAAAAAGACAGGAGAAAGAACTGGAAGTGGCAGAAATGAAGATGCTGAGGTTCTCCTTAGGAGTGACAAGGATGGATAAGATTAGGAATGAGATCATCAGAGGTACAGCACATGTTGAACAACTGGGAGATAAAGTTAGGGAGGCCAGACTGAGATGGTTTGGACATGTCCAGAGGAGGGACAGTGGGTATATTGGTAGAAGAATGTTCAAAATGCAGCTGCCAGGAAAAAGACAAAGAGGAAGGCCAAAAAGGAGATATATGCATGCAGTTGGATAGGACATGGAGGTAGTTGGAGTGAGGACAGAGGATGCAGAGGGATGCTCAGATGTTCATGGAGCTTGTGTGTTTGCCCAGACACATGAAAAATTAGAGGGAACATTGTTGTTTATATGTTTTGATCACATAGATGACAAGTAATGAGACATTTGAGTTAACATTTATAAATTAATGTTTGAAACAAAATGACTTCTGTAAATCTTGCCGAGTATGAAAACCTGGAAAACTGTTTAGTTTGAGACAGTAAAACTTTTCTTCAACATTTTATGAAAACCTGCATATTAACATTTCAAGCTTACAAAGTTAAGCATAGTGATTATGATTAATCACAGCCCTAGAGTATGATTAATCTGATTAAATTTTTTAATTGATTGACTGCCCTAATATAAACTAAAAAACTACTACAGTACTTGAACTACTATTTCTACTTTGTGGTTTTTCACTTATCGCAGGGGGACTGAGAACGGAAACCCCCACAATAAACAAGGGACTACTGTACTTCTTTTTGATGGTATATATACAGTATCAGTGGTATTCATTCAAAATAATTACTGTACTCTATGTATTTTTAAAAAAATATGTAGTTGTGCTTGTGGTGATATGCCTTTAAAAGCAGTGCAGAAGAATTTGCTCCACAGGTGTTGCTGCCTACTCTTTTATTTTTTCACTTCGCCTGACTGTGAATTAGAAATGAGGATTGAGGAATACTGAGGTAAATGATGGAGAGTAAACACAGCTGGATGTCTTTGTGACTGCATGTGTCTGTTTGATATTCTTCCTGTTGCATTTTACTGAAGTTGTTGGCATTAATGGTGGTCAGTTATTTCTTTCTAAATATTATTTGCTTTTGAGGATTAGCGTAGTTTCAAACACCTTGCGTCATTATCTGAGCGTTCCAATTGAATTTACCATTACTGTGTGTGAAGGCATCACTTAGCTCCTCTGATTCTATTTGCAGATTTATCTCCATAGCAATGATATGTTTATCCTCGGCTCTTCACTTTTTCCTCCCTCTCATTAACACCCTGATACTCCACTGCTTCGAGCTTCAGTATTTCCTGCTGTAGCAGAAGGAGACATACAGAATGAGCTAGTTGGCTCACTGCTGCTGTGGGGCTAAAAGAAGGAGAGAAGAGAAGTTGAGAGCGAGTGTGGCAGAGGTCCAGGTCCGTGGGTTGAAGTGACTCATGGCTTACGGTAAAAGCTGCTGCTTCTCACCGCCCCTCTCTGGCAGACCAGTTCAACTCTGTTTTTGCTCCGTGTGTCTTTGAACTAAAAAACTGGACAGGAGTCCAGCATGCTCAATAATCAAGCAAACGTAAATTTACCAAAATGTTCTTGATGAGCATGACATCCTCTGTTCTTCATACATTTTTAACTCACCTATTAGTCTCTAAAATATGTAGCATTATTAAATAGCACGCTACATGTAAACTCACCTCCATAATGCTTGTCTATCACACACCTGAGAGAATGATTGTCCCAGTTGTTCATACCATTTTGATAAAAACACAGGCTGCATTCACACTCTCCCTTTTCCTTGTCTCTCCAACTGTTGACTCCACCTCGCCTCACTCTGTATTTCATTACCCGGTTACACGTGAATTCTCCTGAAACGCCGGCCTGATAAATGTCTCCTCAGTGTGTGTGTGTGTGTGTGTGTGTTACGATGTGTGCATGTGAATGTACACAAACGTTTCCTTCCTCTCCAGTCTGGTGTGTCATTGCTCACCTTGGCACAGATGGAGTCATTCTGCTGTAAAGGCATTTAAACACTGGAGTGGATGGTGTGTTCCAATATCCAGGTTGATGCTGAGAGTTTAGAGTAAATATTGATGAAAAGTATTGATTTCAGAGTGAAGCTAAAACTGTCCTTACTAAGGTCATTTAATCCTTTAACATAAGAATATTTCACATTTGCGTGCACTGGCTTCTTGTGTTCTCTGACTCAATATTTATGACTTTTCTTTGACCTTTTTAGATAAAATGCTGAATTATTTAAAGACTTGATTACTACCATAACGTTGGTGATGTTTTTAAAAACGACACCCTTAACTATACATTAAAAAATTATTATTGGCATTGTACATACCAGTTGTGTGTCACAGACACAACAAAAAGGCACCTTGGTGTAAACGAGCCTCGTCAAGACAAAGAACTGCGCTGCTAATGCGCTAACAGTTTGTCTGTTGAAGAAGAGCGTGCATACTGTATGTGCATGATAGACTTGATGCGCTCTTTAAGTCTGCTGATGATGCTGTAAAAGAGCCTTGGGAATCCCCTCAAAGACGGCTGGGATGTCTTGTGATGTGATTAAACATCAGCTCTCCGTTAACCACAAATGTTCGACACTCTAGTTTTTTATTTTTATTTTCTTATCTCGTACGACTTGCTCAGTGCCTTTTGCTCCTCTGGATTTCTCTGCAACGCTCAGTCTGTCTCTGACGCACATGCTCCCCCTCCTCCACCTCCACTATACCAACAACACAGCTCGCACATATACTCGTTGGCCCCCAGGGTGGGCGGGATTAGTCAGGCTGCTCATTCTATATTCATGTCAATCTCCCATTATTATAGTCTTATTCTGATGTTTCCTTTTGGCGTGAGTAACAATCCATAACCCCAGGCACTTTCATGCAGTGAAGGTATGAAAAAGGATGCTATTTTAGGACTGGCATGCTGAAGACAGGCCTTGACCTGGTTTATTCTTCAGAGAAGAGGATTCTGAAAGGGAAACATGACATCCAGATGTCTCACTTATTTAGGCTTTGGCCTTTTAGTTAAGTTAGGAAAAAAAAACAATCCAGCAAACAATTTCTGTTATGTACTTTAATAAAATCCCTGCTTTTAGTGTCTCTGTGATAAACAAAGCAGCAAAATTCACACTCCTTCAGCACTTTAATGGTACCATATCCCAGAACATTTTTAATAAACTTTCACGTGTTATGTGTGCACAGGCGTAAGCAAACTTTTTTAGTCTTTTATTTTTTTTGTGAGAAACTGGTGTGGTGCTGCATGCCCCTATCTCACTCACTATTTTTTATTTATTTATATTGTGCAGAGCATTGCATGCTGACTAAAGAGTTTCATTTTTCACCTCATAGAAGTGTAGTTGTTTAAAAATGTTTTGTAATTTTTATTGCCGGATTACGAGCAATGGAAGAGAGACGTATCACAGTTTGGCTTCGTTTTAATGGCTGCCAACCTTAATCGTAATTTACATTTTCAATTTATTGGTGGTGTAATTGGCGTAGTTCATGTGCTAGGTGGATTGTTTTTGATGTTAATTTTGAATCAGTCAAGTCGATGTTAAAAGACCAGGTTTTAAATATTGTTTACACTTACTGCCATTTTTTAATTTTTTTTGTATTATCAGTTAATCTAATCAAAAACAGAATGTGAACTTCACTATCATTTAACAAAGAAGTAGCACATTCCTGGGAGGTGTTTCCGCTGAAGAGCACGATCATCCGGCTGGCAGCATGCGTTGTCAGCGCTATACCATCCAGTCTCTCTGTCCCTCTGGGACTTCATTAAACCTAGGATCAGTACAGCTGAGGCCCACACAGTCCTTCTACATTATTTCCTCCCATTTCCCAACATCCACTTCTGTTCTGTCTGTCATTTTTTTTGTCCTTGCGTCTTTGTTCCTTGTGATATTCTATTCCTGTCCCCTTTCCCTTGTTATATAGATCATCGGGCTGCTTGGTTATGGAAAATATACTACCGGTAATCATAATTATTTTGATCAATATTGTAATACGATTGTTGAAAATAAATATTCATTAAGTTTGGAAACATATTGCATTTATTGTAAAAGAACAGTACCGGTACATTACCTTCAGCAGGAATTTTCCTTCATACCTTCTCGGTAAACTTTTGCTTTAAATAACAGACAAAATATTTATTCAAATATTTATTTTTCTATAATTGTCTTACCCTATAATTAGCGTTGTCATGCTGCCTTAAGCTTAGACTTCTAGAAGACAAATTGACCTCATTTTCTTAAATGATTTGTTAAAATTGAAAAGTTTTCATTTGATATTATTTCTATTTTAACATGTGATTCTTGACCTGCCATTGTGTAGCTGTTCCTACCAAACCCTGCCGGTCAAAGCAGATGACCACTTGTCCTGAGCCTGGTTCTGCTAAAGGTTTCTTCCTCATGAGGGAGTTTTTCCTTTCCACTGTTCTTCATGCTTGCTTAAGATGAGAGTTCTGTGATGGAGTTAAACTCAAAGCAGTCTGCTCCTCAGAAAAATGTTAAATTATTATTTTTATATATGAATGTTTCTGTTCAGTGCCCTGAGACGACTTCTGTTGTGACTTGGTGCTATATAAATAAACTGAATTGAATTGA
>JBBPBX010074122.1:3006-13582 GCA_038048925.1 Garcialebias charrua
GACGGGCTGTTTTGCTGGAGAGGGGTACACAGCAGCATCCGGACCAGACCGTGCTGGTCCAGGATGTGTGTGCTTAACTCCATTGACCCAAACAAAACAGCAGAAAGCCTTAAAGCCGCCATAAGCCGCTCCTTTCAGACAGGACGAGCTGAATTTACGCACGGAGGAGCTGCAGCTCAGGTGCTCACATTCACCCACGGAGTGTCCACATCATCCACGGGGTGTCCACGGAGTGTCCACCTCCCTCAAATCATTTATTTTGGATTCATCAGCTGATTAAACCTCCTCCTCCTCCTCCTGCTCCCGATAACGAGATAATTCGTCCCCAGGCCGAACGTGCGTAAAAGTTTTTTTCCAAAAGGAAACTCCCTCCCTCTCGTAGCGTGTACGTGCGCGCGCGCGTGGATAGGAGAGGAATACTCAGCTGGTCCCTCAAGCCCTATAATACCAAGCACAACACTTTACCTCCACTGAAAGCTGAGCCGGGGACTGTTGGAGCTGGAGGTTCTGCACACAGCTCTTTCTTTACCTGGTTCATTTTAGAGCTGATCCAGAGAGCGCGCGTGGTCGTGGACAGCAGGTTTTTGTGACTGGACGGGTTTGGGCTCCTCTGGTGATGAGATGTGTTTTTGGAAATAACTTCTGGAGCCGTGAAAACTCGTCCCTTCGTCCCACAGCTGCCCCCACGCGCGCTCAGCCATGGCTCCGTGCTCTCGGTTTGCTCTCGTGCTGCTTTACGCGTGGACCTGTCTGAGCCTGGGACTCTGCGCCATGCTGAACACGGACACGTTCCCCGAGAGACGCAAGGTGGATTTTACGCACTCCGTGGATAAAAAGTCCACGAGCCGGGAGGAGCAGGACGCGCACTTGGATACAATGACGGAACACATGCAGATGCTTTACGACAAGTACACCCGCCGCGCCGGGTGCAGGGACGGCAACACGGTGCGCAGCTTCAAGGCGCGCTGGGGTACGTCTCCAAACTTTACGCGTTGTAACACAAGTGCAGGGGGGCGCGCGGGGGCTTCCTGCTTTGTACATGTCACATGTTTAAAGTGTTTAAAGCTTTTCTGGTAACACCTCATTTGACACTTGGCTTGAAATATGTGCACTTCGCCGCGCAGTGTGTGTGCGCCGCACGCGTGCGTCATTTGGGCAGTTTGGTCCAACGTTGTTCTTTAAAGTGTTGGAAATGTTTCCATCTTGTTGACTGAAAACTTAACGCGACAGTTTTTTCGGAACCTGTTCTTGTGGGTTTGTGCAGCCGGAAGTTGAACACCTGTTGATCCAGATGTGATCAACCAGCTTTTTTTTTTTCTTTTTTTTTTTACCAAAAAATAGTTTTGTCGATTTTCACATTTTATTTTCACATGAAGCAGATTTTTGCCCCCGGGTCAGGGTCGAGGAGATGCTCGTCCTGTGTCCTAACAGAAGTGGACTTTCACCTCCAAACCGTCTCTGGATGGAAACTTTCATCTCCTGCAGTGGCTTGGTGGTGCAGGTGGTGTTCCAGTGCTCTTTGTTAGGTTGTAGCCTGCTGCCTCCTGTCGCCAGGTCGATGCATGTTGCAGCACTTCCAGGATAATTCCGCATTTTCTTCACGTTTCAAAGTTTTTCTGATCCTGTAGAAGTTTTGATTGCGTGTGCGCGCACTGGCAACAGTGTAGTACAGGGGTCTGCAACCTGTGGCTCTGGAGCAATGCGGCTCTTTCAAGCTTTGACCAAAACCGAAATAAAACTGAATTTTATTGGTTAAAACAACAACTAAAAGGTCTAGTTTTAGCAGTTTTCTTGTAATTTATTCAGCAAATATGAATACTAGAAACATTACAAGGGGTAAAATATACTCGCTTTCACTTTATTTCTTCGAAGAAGGATACAAAATTTTTCTACAAAAAAAATCGCATAAGAATACTGGGTATACTGGTACAGCAAATATTTAGTTTTAGAAACTGGACAAAAACTATATACATATTTTTTTCCTTCTTTACAATAATCTCGTCTTTTATTTTGTCTTAGAGTGTAAAAATATTAATAAATGTTAAAAATCATTAGATTTTTTTAGTTTTATAAAAGCCCTACTGTCCAGAAAAGCACCCTCCAACAGTGGGGGCCATCAGTTGAGAATCCCAGTTGCAGCAGGTGTTGTGACATGTTTAATTTAGTGAACAAAGGGGCAGAAATGGCTCTTTTGATTGAAAAGGTTGCAGACCCCTGGTGTAGTAGTTATGTGAACTCTTCGGGTTCGGGGGGTTGTGTTGAGTATTTATGAGCAGTCAATATCTTGCCTGTCACACAGCAGTCAGAGCTGTTTGGAGATTCGTTTAATTTTCTCATGGAGGAGTCAGAGCGTCAGTTCCAGAGTATTTTTACCGTCTTAATGACATTTAAACTCCAATGAATGCTTTAATAAATATTTTCACATCTTATCTCTTTTGCGTGACTTTGGTGCTATTTTTGCATCCAGTCGTTGGATCCTGCAGCTGAAGCTGAATCGTTTTTGTCACAGAATATTCTGCTTTGTAAAGTTGTCTCATATTTTCTCATCATTTACTGTTTTACGGTCGATGTTTTTGGGGTTAACTGTGGAATAACTGAAGTCTTGTGCAAAATAAGTTTTAGCCAGTCCGTGGAAGAATACTGTATTTTCCACCGTACATGTCACACCATCCTAAATAATTCCAAACAAGAATTTAACAAGATTAACACTTAAAAACAATTGTTTGTTTGCTTGAATTTATAGTAAAGGTGTGACTCAGTTGAACTTTTCCTTAATAAATGCACTTTGACAGTCAAATCAGCTGCATTTCCAAACCTGATTTGCGGAAGCAGGAGTGCTCAGAGGGACGAGTCACGGCGCACTTCTTCAAAATTTAACAAGATAACCACCTAAAAATAATTATTTGTTTGCTACATTATATAGTGAAAGTGTGTCTCAGTTTAACTTTTACTTAATAAAAGGACATAAATGCTCAAATCAGTTTCATTTTGTCGGGGAGGTGCAGCAAAATGCAGCTGATTTGACGGTTGCTTCAGGCGAGCTGGATGAAGGTGGCAGGCTATGGCAAGCCAATTGTGACATTAATAGCCACTTTTAACTATTTTCAATTCAACTTTTATTTAGACAGATAAATCTCACTGAGCCTCAAAGACTCTTTTACAAGTGAGATCTGTTTAGACAGACAAAAAGTAATGAAACTGGACACGTGTAGGAATTGGAGGCAAAAAATAAATTCCTATCAAACTCGTTCTTCTTGGCTGAGAAGAAAGAGTTTGATATTGAAAAAACACCTCACACATACAAGCACATAGTGATGTAGGGGGCACTCGAGGGCACTGTAAGAGTTCTGATAAGGATGGAGTGATCAACAAGTTCCCTTCGGTGAGATCCGTAAACATTCTTGAGGGATGTCTGGGAATGGCCAAGTACAACGCCTATGGGAATCCAAGAGTCCTGAAATGATGACACAATGTTTACTCAGCTGGTTTCCTCAGGTTGATTCATTGGAATTCCTCGATTTGGGGGGGGGGGGGTTCAGATAAGATGGCCTGCAGGGTCAGCCAGGGGAGCCAAATTCAGATAAACACGACTGTTTTGGGGACAGGCAGAACTTTAATGACATTTACCTTGAGTCTGTGTTGGTCCACTCACTTCCGAAATGTCCAAATTTCATGGCCACGCCAATGGACCATGCCTGAGAATAACCCCCAAGATCTGATACATTCTGCCAAAAGCATTTGAGTCTGGGTACTCATAAAGGCAAGCAGCATGATCAGGTCAAAATTTGCTGCAGACAACTTCCTTGATTGTTGGGTTGGAGTTTTTGGTACCAACAAGAATGATTTCTGTTTTGTTACTGTTTAGTTGAAGGAAATTGTTAGAAAACCAGTGATTTAGCTCATTGAGACAGTCGGTGAGGATGGAGGGTGGGTGGGTGGAGTTAGGTTTTGATGACAAGTAGAGCTGTGTGTCATCAGCATAACAGTGGAAATGGACGCCGTATTTGCGGAAGATGTGACCTAGAGGAAGGAGGTAAATGATGAAGAGGAGGGGTCCGAGGACAGAGCCTTGGGGGACACCCGTGGAGACAGGGGAAGACTGGGAACGGAAGGATTTAAGCTGAATGAATTGAGTGCGGTCAGAGAGATAGGAGGTGAACCAGTCTAACGGGGTACCTGAGATGCCAATGGAGGTTAGTCTGTTGAGGAGGATAGAATGACAGATGGTGTCGAAGGCAGATCTTAGATCAAGAAGATCTAAATATAATAAACATAATTAAAATAACATAAATACGTTGCTTTGGTGTATAAGTCACAGGGCATGTAAATTATTCACAAAAAATGCAACTTATAGAGCAAAAAATACAGTATTGTTAATTTAATGAAGCATTTCAGAGTTGAGACGTTCAGATAAAAAAGTTTGAGTGTTCAGACTTTCAGCCTTTTCAGGAGCTTGAGCTGATTTTTCTGTTTTCTGAAGATAACTAAAGTTAGTTTGGTCTTATTTTCTGCGGGCGACATGTTGTCCTGATATCATGTGGAGAAAACGGGTGGTTCTTGTGTCACACATCTGTTAGCCTCCCTGTCAGAATTAAACATGATCCATAGCAGTAAGTTAAGTCATGCGTGTGCACGGCTGTTTGGTGTGAAGCTTTCAGCTGGAATCAGTTACCAGAACAATAACTGATCGTTTGAATGGAAGGAATCCTTTTGTTCTCTGGGGTTTGAAATAAAATCTGGTTTTCACAAGAAAACAGAATTACTAAATTTACTCGAGGTCATGTAATGAAAATAAAACGTTATGGCCTTTTTGGATTTTGGATTTGGAAGTTTTGAGGAAGGTTTTTGGTTTTTATTATGTTCCTAATTTGCACTGGAACCGGACCTGCTCCGATGAGCAGTTTGTTGAATTTCAACGTGAAAACGGAGTTCAGCTGCAGGAACGTCTTACATCACACAGATCTGCACAAATTAGTTTCTACTTGTATCTATTGGCTAAATTCCCACAAAGAGTTTTTTTTAAACTTATTTTTATTACTTTCTTTAAAGTTACATTATTACTATGATGTCATGGCTTTGGAAGCTTCTGATAGGTTAGCTGACAACATTTGGATTTAATGGAGGCACACATCGAGCAACACTGCATCTTTCTGGGACATCTTGGAAAAATCCAAAGGAATCAGCCAAGCTATCAGGAAGAGAAGTGTCCATGTCCACAAGCCTGGTTCCTGTAGTGTCCAGTGTCCAGATACCGGAAGGTTCGTATGGGAATGTCCTGCCATCGTGCTGCTAAGAGAAGAAACAGTTTTGAGTTCCAGAGATGAACGTGCTTTGGTGCAAAATATGCATTTTTAAACAAAAGCCTGTGCAGATGCTGCTGACGCTGGTCCACCGTCAAACTCTGGAGACACGTCAGTCGTCAGAGAAACTGTTTGTCCATAATGACCATCGTCACTTACGTTAAAAAGACAGAAGCTTGCAGGCCTGAGAACACCACCGCAGCTGACGTCTGAGGGTGGCAGTGTCTTGTTGGTGGGTTTACAACAGAATGGACTGGTACACTTCATGAAACAGATGGCACCATGAGAAGACAACATTATGAAGAAAAGTGACGGAACATCTGAAAACATTCATGCAGCACAAAGCTAATCCAAATCTGTAGAGACTAATCAGAGCTTTAGATCATTCAAATATTGATGGGACACACATCGGAAGCAATGAGGGGTTCAATGTCTTGCCCAGGGACACTTCAACATGTGACTGCTGGTGGAATAGAACCCCCAACTTTCCCATTGGAGGACGGCCGCTCTATCACTCAGCCATCACTGCACCAAGGTTGAAAGAAACCCAAAATATTTGACCCAAGTCTGACAGTTTAAAGGCGACGCTACCAAATACTGTACTGAAGACATGGATAGAAAATAAACTTTTGAAGACTGTAATTAAACATACTGTAGTCTCTTTCATTATTTGGGCAGAAAAGTAGTTTTAAGAATTCTAACTGGCCTAAAACAGGAAAGATCTGATGTCAGGCGATGAGAAAAGAAAACTGTTGTCTTTTTTTAGTTAGTGTATGTTAACATTTGGTTTCAGCTCTGGAACTGAGCAGCATGAAAATAATAAGAAAGTTTCTCAAAATAATTTGTATAATTTAAACAATAGTTATATTTGTGTCTTCGGGATATTTTATTTTACTTCTGTTTGTGCCTCTTTCTTGATCTTCACTCAATCACAGATACTTTTCTCCGACCAGCTAACACTTGCAGTAATGTGTAAAAACAACCCTCGTTTTTCCCACGAGTCTTGAAATGAACGAGTCTGGACGCAGCTCAAAGCATCTCAACAGGTTTTTATGTACCGTATTTTCCGGTGTATAGGTCGCAGCTTTTTATGGTTTTTTCAAGGCCTGCGACCTATACTCAGGTGCGACCTATATATGGCTTGTTATCACTTTCGGTGAAACAAATTTTTAAATCCAGCTCATTTCACAATTACGTTCATTTATTAAGGAAAAGTTCAGCTCAGACATATATTTGCTATAATTTTTATCAAACAAATAATTGTTTTTAAGTGTTAATCTTCTTAAAAGCCTTGCTGTGCGCTCCTGTGGCAGACATTTGCAGCAGAGCTAAACGTAGGTGCGACCTATCTAGGGATTTTTCCAATCTATTGGTGATAATTGGACAATGCGACCTATACACAGGTGCGACCTATACACCAGAAAATACTGTAAACGTTTTCTAAATAATGGATAAAATAAATCGTAACAAATGTTTGTGACACACTTTGACCTTTTCTGCACAGGAACCATCAACAAGAAGGAGCTGCAGGTTTTTAACCTAACCTCCCTCACCAGGTCCGAAGACGTTCTGTCGGCCACCCTTCATTATTACATCGGGGACCTTCAGAACCGGACCCAGAGCTGCTCCGGGCCCAGAAGCTGCCCCCGCCACGGCCCCCGGAGACACAGCCAGGTCCACATGGTCATCTGGAGCTTCGCTTCTGTGGACAACGAGATGAGGAGTCTCGGACACTTCCGGATCAACGTGTCCACCCTCCACAGAGACTTTATATCGTGGCAGTGGAAGGACATCACCCGGGTGGTCAACCAGGCCAAGCACCACGACCAGCTGCTCATCGGGATAGACGTCGCCTCGCAGGGGCCCCGGCCGTGGAAGGAGCTCCTGTCAGACCGTTCGCCCTACATCCTGGTTTACGCCAACGACTCCGCCATCTCGGAGCCCGAAAGCGTAGTGGCCACTCTCCAGCGACACCACCCGGTGGGAGGCGACGGCCCGCACGGCCTCCACAAACCGCGAGAGCGTAACCGCACCGAGGAGGAACACGTGCAGCCCAGACACAAGCGCTCCGTCAACGTCCTGCTCCCCCTGCAGAACAACGAGCTGCCTGGACCCGAGTACCCCTACGAGACGGCTGCGTGGGGCGAGGCCGGCCCGTACGAGCCGCTAGAACCCAAGCAGCCCCGCCGGCCGCGGAAAAAGCCACGCAAGAACCAGCGGATGCCCCTGCTGCAGTTCGACGAGCAGACGATTAAAAAGGCCCGGAAGAAGCAGTGGAACGAGCCCCGGAACTGCGCTCGACGGTACCTGAAGGTGGACTTCGCCGACATCGGATGGAGCGAATGGATTATATCGCCCAAGTCGTTCGACGCCTTCTACTGCTCGGGGTCCTGCCAGTTCCCCATGCCCAAGGTGAGACTCTGAGCTTTAAAACAGCTTAATGTTGCCAAAAGTGTAAACAGCTAAAAGATTACACAGCTGGCACAAAAAGCCAGCAAACTGACACATCTGCAGCTTCTGTAGTATCTGTAAAAACAGCCGAGGCTAAGATAAAATTATCAGAAGAAAAGCTAAAATTAGCAAGACAAAAGCTAAAACCTGCAGGACGGTAGAAGAAAGCAAAATCAGCTAAAGCTAAAACAACCAGAACAGTAGCTTAAAACTAAAACAATAGAAGCTAATTGTTCTTTTGGCTGCTTCCTTCTTCAGCTGATCAAACTTCAGAGGTACATTTTGGCACAGGAAAATTTCCAGAGTAAAATGTACTCAATTTGAATAAAATTTTACTCTAAAAAAATACAACATTTGGTCCCAGTCTAAATAGAGTAAAATTTACTCTGATGGAAGAGTTGAAATTACAGAGTAAAATCTACTCTATTAGGTGCAAACATTTTAATCAATGCCAAGATAATTTACTCCAAGTTGTTTAAAATAAAAAAATACTCTACTGTATTTTCACTCAAAGTTGTTTGAAATAAAAAATACTCTACCATATTTTTACTCCAAGTAGAATATAATTTATTCTATACAGTATATAAATGCATTTTATTCTAAGTACAGATAAATTTAACTCTGACTGAAAAGGATTTTTACACAACATAGAATTATGTTTTACTCCATATAGTGTCAAACTGTACTCTTAATAGTATAAAATTTTACTTCTAATTTAATTGAATTTCATTCCATATAGTGCAGTTAAACCTTTAATTTAATATAAAATAGAACCAAATTTAACTTTATTTCACTCAATATGCAATTGTTTTACAGCTATTATACACTGCAAAGCATAGACCAAAATTCAGTATGCCAGGTCCTCTTCCTGGGGCATCCCGGACTCAAACCTGCAGCCTTATGGCCGCGGCGCTGACCACTGAGCTTTAGTAGCCCAGGAGGCTAAAATAGAAAAACAATGCATTACCAAAATTGTATACAGTACAAGCAAAACAGCAGCTACAAGCTAAGGCTAGCAGATCAGCAGCATAAAAACATAAAAAAATGAAAAAGCTTAAAATAAAACATCATGAAGTATATTTTCAAGAGTTTCAAGTTTATTTTAAGATTTTGTAGGGATTATTTATAAAAATGTAAACAGAATTAAATAATTTATAAAGTATAAATGTTCCAAATACCAAAAATCAGAACATCCCAAACGAACGGAGCATTTTAAAATCTGAAGCTAAAGCTGAAGTATCAAATCCAACAAAGTTCAGCCAGGTCATCTGGATGTTTTCTTTTTTTTGTTGTTGAGACATTTCATCCTTCATCCAAAGGACTTCATCAGCCTGTCCAGTTTGATGGTGATCAAATAGTTTCTGACCAAGACTGATGAAGTCCTTTGGATGAAGAAGGAAATGTCTCAACAAAAGGAAAGAAATCGTTCAGATGACCTGACTTAACTTTGTTGGATTATTTATTATTTTTTAACCTGGATTATTGAGCATGAACTTTGATGTTTTGAACCACTTTGGCTATGGCTGCCTCAGAGGAGTCGACGGGGGAGAGGCTGGACTCCAGAAACCATCTAATCGCCAGCAAACTGGTTGGTCCACTATGGGAGTGTGCTGCTTGTGGGACTCAGTTTGTTCGTGGCTCCTCGGCCTGACGAAGTCCTTTGGATGAAATGTCTCAACAACAAACAAAGACATGGTCCAGAGGACCTGACTGAACTTTGTTGGGCAAACTGAAGTCGTTGAGTCCAAAACTTGTAGAAGAAACTATAATATTAGAACTGAACCATGAGAGAGGCTGTTTCAGGCTCTGAGCTCGCTGCCGGCCGGGGAACAAGTGAACTGAGCAGCGATCAGTCAGTTTTAGCTGATGCTGCTGACGCGCCGAAGAGCCTGAGATACGTATCACTAATACCACTGTGTGACATGAGACGCTGCAGGTGTCTGACATGAGAGATTAGGGACTGATGATGGTGATGATAAGGGATGATAATCCTGAACTTTTTAACAGCTTTAACGTGCAGCTGTCAGAACTACCTCAGTGGTTTCGGTTCCTCCACTGCAGCAGGTCTGAAGGTCATAGAAGGTCGAAGCATCAAGTCAAGTTCTAATCCTCAGAACAAACAGACATTCTGAGCAAACTGATGTTAGAAAATTACATTTCTGAGTGACTTCACTGAAACAGCTGTTAAAGGAAGCCGTATAAAAACGATAAGCTAAAATGAACAAAGCTAAACTACAAGATAAAATTAGCAAAATGTGACTGAGACAAGCCAAACCAAAGCTAAAAATAAAGAGCAATGAAACAGTAGCTGAAAGCTAAAAACAGCAAAATCATGTCTAAAAGTAAAAAATTTGCAGAACAGCAGCTAAAAGCTAAAACTAGCAACACAGATGAAGAAGCTAAAATGATCAAAGCTAAAATCAGCAAAGCAGTTTCTAAAAGCTTAAATTAGCAAAAATAAAACTTTAATGTAAAATTAACTTTAAAGTAGGTAAAAGAGAAAACAATCAAAACAGCTAAAACAAAAAAATGAAGCAAATACACTAAATTAGATTTAAAAGTTTTTTTAAGGATCTGTAGATTTTATTCATTATAATAAAAAATACATTAAAAAAAGTTTAAAAACCCAAGTCATAGCTATAATGTCCTAAACCAGCTGAATGTTTTGATAAATAAGGTTCTTTATTGTCGTTCGCATGTGGTACATGAGGTGGAACAAAATTGTGAACCCAAGGTCCCAGTTACACCCAAAAATAGCAAAATAAATTAATAATATAATCATATATAAAGTATATATCTATATATATACACATAGTATATATATA